>JAHQZX020000074.1:0-70949 GCA_019804575.2 Pseudotulostoma volvatum | reverse complement strand
CTACTTCATGGACACTAAGCTTAGTTAAGTTAGAGGTGTGGCAGGAAGATAATTGGTGTGGCTATACCACTACCCTAGGTTTAATGTCATCAAAAAAGGAGCCTCCGAGTGGGGCTGTATTATGTAACAGTCTCAATTGTCTTACCACGGACCCACTCTAACACACTCCAATGATCAAATCACGCGGAATCCTAATCAAATTGATGTTCTCATGGTAGTTCCACTAACTATCATACAACTACTATACTTGGGTCGTTCTTTTTATAGAATCAATCTAGTCACCCAATTCATTTAATAGTTATCATATTCTTTTCGAGCCTAACCGGCACAAGTAGCAATAATGGCGCGCGTGCTGTGATATTAACGATTCTACTAGTACTAATTTAGAATAGGCCCAGAAAGTTGCTCTGAGGAGCAAGCTGACCGGGGATTGATATCCAATCATATGTGATAATAATATTCAGCAAAGGCTTAGTGAGAAGTGAGGTTCTGAAATTATTGAAGACGATGCCGATGGTGAGCCGCCAACTGATCCCTCGACACCAAGTTCAATTACGATATCGTGGATCTAGAAGTACCAATCACTTAAGACCCATCGGAGTCGAAGCAGCCTACACCCATCAAGACACAATAACTGTCGAAACTCATTCTCTCAAAAAAGCTTGTCCGGGGAATGATTTGAATAGGTGATGATAGAAAATGGTAAAGGATGCTACTATAAGCGACTTGTTGATGTGGTGGCAAGGCAGACCGAGGTCGATGCCACCAAGGAACTAAATATAATGAGAGAGCTCGAAGCAATCAACCTGCGCCAACAGGCGCAGGAGAGGAAGGTAGATGATCAAGGACGCAAGATCGATCGGATACTGAACTCGCTTGAAGGATTACGGCGACGAACATTCAGAACTATTTTTATTTATAGAACATTAATATACTATAACTTAATAATAATCAAGATCCCATAATTATGTTCAGTACTACTCTCTGTCTGGTCTCTACCCGTAAGATACGCTATCAGGGATGGAGGAGCCATTGAAAATCTACCGTTCACAGCCGTATGGCCGCTAAAACAGGTCAAAAGGTTGGTAAACAATATGGAGACTTCAAAGTATGCTGCCGGGCTGAAGCCCGCTTTTCAACATTCAATGTCCAATTTTTTTTTTTACTAGGCCGAAAGTCTGTTTAACAGCCATCCGGGTTTCAGACATCCTCACATTAAACTGTATATCACCCTTGATCGCTGGAATCCCCACACAGCATCATAACCCAACGATAACTTGAATAAGTAAGGTGCCTGGTCTTCACGACCCCTAAAGATGGCGGCAAGATGACCGTCGATGTCGGTTTCTCGAGCCATTCTACTATCATTAGCCTTGCCCTCGAACGGGCCGAGAAGCGACACAACAAAACTATCAGAAGCGACAATGGCCTGATACTTGACGCCATGGTGTTTCTTGTGGCCCGAATGGAATGCTCGCTGTCATCGACAGGGCGACTAAAGCCCGTAAACACGTCGTTAATAAAGCTCCGGATTAACCCATCTGTGGTAGGCTGGAAACATTTTGAAGCAGAAGCATATTCTTTAATTTGTCAAATGTCACTCTAGGAAACCACTCTAAAAGCTGCCGATAACGATGCGCCCAGAATACGATAGTATCTGTGAAACGATCGATATCCATGTGTCAGAATGTCTCCATTTGTCTTCATATTCAAATGGAGACATCTTGTGTATCTCCCACCGCCAATGAATCTTAGGTAATGCTCTTCTAGTCAGTCGCCATCACGGGAGGAGTTTAGTGCCCCAGCAAGGGTCTGTGATTCTAAAATCAATGTCTCCATTGCCGTCCCCCGGTCACTCACTAGAACCCTTCCCTGGAAGATTAAGAATAGAATGAATAGAATGACAAAATTCATCCTGGAAAAGGGCATCGGCTGATCAAATCAAAACAAGAGGGCAAGCTGCGAGAAGCTCTTCGTCTCTCCGGCTTGAAGGGGGCGTGTTGGGACAACACAAAAGGTACCGCGACACTTAGTACAGTGTATAAAGGCCCTATCTGGTGGACCCAGCACAATCTCATCCGCATCCAATGGTTCTGAATAAAGCCAACCGCTTTGATAGCATAGCCGAACACTTTCATGCTATAAGTCTCGGATGACACTTCCAGTCATGAGGACTTTTCTTAACACATCTAACGCGGGCGGAGTGGCTTATGTTTGTTAACAAATCACCGCTGTATTGCTCATTGTTCGAAATTCTGAAACGAGAGTTCGTTTAGGGTATCAATAACATCATCCACTGTCAAAAGGGAGATCTCATGATGTTTGAGTTGGTGTCGGCGCACCTAATAGAACTCATCAAGTTAGTAAGTCTGGAACTCACGTACGGAGTCTCGAAACAAGCTTTGTATATCATGTTGAGAATGCCTTTAACGGCCCCCGGATGTCTATCTGTAAGGCTGAAGACGTAGTCGACAGTATCTCCTTGAAGCGGAAGTAATCGCCATGGATCATATCCTCAAGCTCATCATGAGAGTAGAAGAGACTAATGGATGGGGAAAAGGGGATGCTAGATCTAGTGATAGAAACCGCAGCTAAGGACCGAAGTAATACTTCTAGTGCTGAATGCCCTATCATTAGGCCCTCCTGTAGGATTGCCGTAAAAGGTGAAGAGGAAAACCGCGGACCATATTGATGCCTTTATGAAACCAAGCCAAAGGTCAAAATCATAAAATGACATTTGTGCCTCATTCAGGATGAACACAACCTCTTCTTCTCGGAGATTCACAGTGAAATGATACCTTCTTGATTCATCGCATGAATGTCGCAATTGAGGATTGGAGGTCATTGATGAGGCCAGCTAAGCTATCAGAAGGTTTGAAACAGGCATATTGACACGCTGGCAACTCCTGGCAAGCGTTGATAAGGGTTGTCATTAATTCGAACGCTTAAGTCAAGTTGTGCCCGAGTCAATTTTTGTCTTCGATGCGTGGGCATAGAAAACGGATCTGAAGCCTCAGAATAGTACCTCAACCGATCGCCGTGATGGGAAGGAGTAGTTCTAAATCAGAACCTGAGAGTATTTTGCGAAACCTGATGGCTGGTCGGATTACTATTATGTAATTGCTTTATTAATAATAAAAATTTCTTTCTATTCTACACTAAAAGAATTCAAATCCAGCCTTCCTATCTTCCATATGGGGTACGTACGACGCACCGTATCATCGTCCTCCAAGCCAGGAAAGTGGGAATCAACACCTGAACGCCTATGGGTACATAGATAGAAGGACGAAAAAAAAGTCTGCTGTGAATGGCCGATGGATTTTCTCTGGCTTTAGCTAAAGAGGAAAGAAGAAAAGACGGTGGTTATTTCGAGTCTTCTTCCACCCCCTTCTCTTCTCGCTGTTGTCGCTGCATATGCTCCGGGGCCCATTCACCCAGAAATCCCTCTTCTCTTACCAGATCCCGTAAAGAGACGCCATGGCTTTGGGTCCACTCCAACACATTCGACTTGCATACCGTCACTGCCTCCCCACACGCATTATTATTCTTCCCATCCTTATCATCATCACCAACATCAACACCACCGTTATGATCATTATCGTTGTGATTCCGGTAAGACGACGCGGCTGTTTTGCGCTTCTTTTTGTTTGCTCCGTCAGGTTCGATAACTCCCATACCTTTGAGAGCGATGATCACATCCTCGGTGAGCATCCCCGTTGCGAGACCAATCCCTTGTACAGTCATCTGTTCCCGAACGGGTTGCCGTTTGGCTGTCTTGGTAGCCTGCTGCTTCTGCTGCAAAAACTCGTCCGGGTCTCCGCCTGGGGGGCCCAGTAAGAAATATCTGGCCACACGTTCCTCCCAAAAGCGCATGTAGCTCCGCCTGCCCATTTCACTCAGCGGTCTCTCAGGACCTCCAATGAATCCGCCTTCCCACTCCCAGGCACTGAGCTTATAACTCACGCCCATGAGGATCTTTCCCAGCTGCTTGTGCTGATATGGGGGGAAGACGAGGATGCAGGCGAGGTTGTTGGCGTCCCACGACAACTTCTCCTTTGAGAAGTAGCCTAGTACGTAGTAATCAGTGGGATCGTCGGGATCGGTGTAGGTGAGAATATAGTAAAAGAAAGAAGAGACATCGAAAAAGACTGATTTGTGATCAAGGAAGAGCTTGGAGAAGAGCGATAGATTCTGCGCGAATAGTTTATGATCCTCTCCGTCCACCTCCCAGACCGCATATCCGCCATGTTCATATACTTTGAAGCCCGGCGGGCCCTCACGCAACTCGCACACGCGAATGTGGCCTGTGTAGGCATCCACATCGCATGAGTATCGGAAACACCAACGGCAGACGTACAGCCGGTCTGTATCCTTGCCGACTAGTTCCTCCGGGTAGATAGAATGGAACCACGTCTGGAAGAGGAGATTGCCGAGAACAACGTGCTTGACACCACGATCGATCACCGGTCGAGACGACTGATCGTTGTGCGCCATGGGAACTGCTATCTAGGGAAGAATCTAGTCCTGGCACGAACGGCTTCCGGAGAGGACAATGGGGGGTGCTTCCGACAAGACATCTGCCCTTGGTCGCTGTGTGCTAGCATATAATATAGATGGGGATTCACCTATGATATGCTCAAGAATGGCATGCACTGGCAATTAACCCCTTCATTGTTTATATTAAACATAAAAGAGTAGCTAAATACAAGGCAAACTCTATTGAGTGTTTGAGAGTTCAACAAAATGGAGGATATGCCAAGTATATAAGTATATAATAAGAAAGGTAGCAAGGGGGGCCGAGAGTTCCTGTGGTGTAAGTGACAAGTAGTATTTTCGCCTAACTATGATATGATATGATGCCGGACAGGCTAATAATAATCTCGCCCAACATTCACGACCTTCGTTTTCAACCAATCAACTCCACAATACAACACAACACAGCACGTTATCGTGAACCTGGCAAGTGGCAACACTAGAGTATTTTGATCTGTTTGTAGAGTTTCAATATCTCTCGACATGGCCTTTTGAAAAATTTGGGGAAATGAAACATAAAATTACGAGTAAATTACAAGTATCTTGCCATATTGGGACTAGTGCATCGAACCACGTGACTACATGACCTGAGTGGTTCTCTGGAGTCAACCCGACTCTCACCTAGCCAATAACTGTGACCAAATGCGGGAGCTAAGCCGAAAGTAAGATTGGTCAAGACAATGACTAACTTTATGTCCAGTGCTAATTTTCCTTTTACAAAAGTTGCAGAACATCTAGTTATAGTACATATGTAATAAAATAACATACTAATGCCCAAATGATTCCTCCCTAATTGAACACATTGAAATTAAGGAAAAATGAACTTGGCTGTTCTCTTGAACTAAAAGTCAACAGAATAGAACAGTGTGCGAGAAAGAAAGCTGAAAGGTGCAAAGGACCCTAATAGTTTATCCTTTTTTTTTATTATCTGGGAGCAGTGTTACACCATAGCACTGGACTCGGGAAGCGCCTTTCTGAGTACTTAGATGAGTACCTAGCTAGTGATATCTCACTCAGAGTAATATGCCATGTATGAGAAAATAAGATGAAATAAATAGTAAAAAAGAGAACCGTGTACATGTGTATCCGTACATGCTCCGAATGATCAACAACATGGAACGGGAAAAAACAAGTTTTTACACAGTGGACGCCAAACCAGAGCGAAATTGAGCATCCGGAGAAGATTGAATGAGAAAAAAAGTCATAGCTCATGCATACCAATACTGTCAGCTCGGTGGTGAGCATTCCACCAATTATTCAATCCTCACATCTAAATAGCGGCCTGAAAAGACCGAGGAAAGGAAAAAGGGGGTAACCAAGCAGGCAATTGTCACGCTCCCTCAAATCCGAATTCGGATGTCCATTCCTCGTTCTTTTTCAAATCATCCTGACTGACCGTTGGTCGGGAATTGCGAATCGCGCGGATAAAGTCCTTCAGCACGAGCGGCGGTTCGAGAAGCTGGTCTGACTCGACATCCATCCATGACATTTCGATCGCGTTATTCTCGCCCGGCGAGCATGGTGTCAGCTTTTCAGCACCATCAACGAGGACCTGCGGGGATGTGATCAATCAAAAACTGTGCACTACTTAAGGATAGGAGAATCATGAGAAGAACGCACCTTCTTGTAATGCGTGGCCGTTTGGATCTTGCGAATCGGCTGCATTAGTGCGTCCTGGACAGCAATGCTGATATCACTGCCGGAGTAACCCTCACTCATCTCGGCCAAATTTCGGTAGTCGGACTGTGTCAGTTCGCACGGTGTTGAACCTATGGCTAGCATGAACATCTTCATCCGTGCGTTGATGTCGGGGAGGCCGATGTGGACTCTACGTTGGAACCGCCGTCGAATGGCAGCGTCAAGCTGCCACGGGATGTTAGTCGCACCCAAAATCAGGACGCCTTTTGAGTCCTTCCCCACGCCGTCCATCTGGACGAGCAGTTCCGTCTTGATGCGCCGGGATGCCTCTGATTCGCCTTCTCCACGGGGTCCGCACAATGCGTCTACTTCATCGATGAATATGATGGCGGGCTTGTTTTCTCGCGCCATATTGAACAATTGCTTGACGAGTCTGGAGATCTATCAGCGCAGGCGCCAGGCTGTATCCCGGGGAGCAAAAAGGGCGAAAAAAGAAGGAGCTTAGAGCAGTCACACCTTTCACTTTCACCCATCCATTTTGACACTAGATCACTGCTGCTGACGCTGAAGAAGGTACTGTTTGCCTCTGTTGCGACGGCTTTAGCGAGGTACGATTTCCCTGTTCCCGGAGGACCGTAGAGTAATATCCCTTTCCAAGGTTGCCTTTTGCCCGTGAAGAGGTGTGGGAACTTGATTGGCAGAATCACCGCTTCCTTGAGAGCCTCCTTTGCGCCATCAAGTCCCGCAACATCCTCCCATCGGACATTGGGCTTCTCGGATAGAATGGCTCCGGATAAGGCTCCTCGTAGCTTCTTGACTTCGGCATCCTCAGTGTCGTCATCAGCATCCTTGCTACCGTAACGACCAGGCCATCAGCTCGCAAGATTCTCAGGATGAATGAAGGCAAATCCAGTCGCCGGTACGCAACGGGCTAGATACATACCCCTTTCCGCTCCCATGCACCACCTTGCCATTCGCCCCTACAGCGCTTGGCTTCTTGCGGTCCTCGGTATTATCCAGGTGATTCTTCAGTTTCTCCGCACGTTCCATGTACTCCCCAGCTTTCGCGCGGATCATCTCCTTAGATCTGGGATTCTTCTCCCACTTGAGAGCTAACATGAAAAGCTCAAGCGCAGAGTAATAGAGTTGGTATGCCTTCTCATATTCTCCAGCATTGTCATGGTCGATGGCCTTCTTGACCGTGTCGATGGCCCTCCCGATGAAGTCTGTATGGCTCATTGTACTATTCCGCACTTGAGCTTGCCCGTTGGTTTCGTGATTAAGGTGTAAGTAGAAGAGGGAGACGGAGGTATGATTGCCTTAGGGAGGGAGGGCGGAGAGGATGCTGAGATGTCGCCTGGCCAAAACGGACGGATAATGTCACAATCTCCTGAAGTCGACTATCGCTGATAGGGTGAAAGAGGTTGATAGATTGGGAGAATGCTAATCGCGTCTGGCTGTAGCGAGATGGAGGTATGGATATCACCAATTAATTAGTATCTATTATGATCTTTCTATTATTATTGGTATTCGATTATCTTCACAGGACTGGTAAGAGTATATGTAATGTATATATGTATGTGCGATCTATATTTATTATGTACTCTTTAGTAACTAGTACCATACTCTAATAGTATGTATACCGTTGCCCCGCGACAGACAACATATACTGGATTGGGTATTACTAAGCCTATATAGAACCTATTTGGTGTGGTGTCACATGATCCTATCTAGTTCATTTTACGACTGACTTTAGGCTTAGCTCCCGCATTTAGTTACAGATATAGTTTGTCCTCGTGTGACCGTCATAATTCTAAACTAAGCCTAATTTAGTAAAGACACTACAAGTCAGCCAATCTATGTGTGGGGACGGCTGAGATACCGAGGTTTTGGTGCTATGCAGTGTGATAAAATAATAAATAACTTGGATTTTTATGATTTCATTTATACATCCGGAGCCTAAGCCCCATGAGCTACGACTGGCTAGTTTTATTTTTGAAACAAGTGCTTCAATGGTAAATTGTTGATAGAGATATAAACTATATAAAGCTGGGTGCACACACCCAAATATGGTACGACAGAGATCGAATCGGTTATAGTATCAGGCTTAGTATCAGGCTTAGGCCATCTACGATGTGACAACTTGTCCTTTGAGGGGGATATCATTGTTAAAGTGGGTGCAATGCCAGGACATAGTACCATATCTATTGCTCCTCTTAGCTCTACCTGCTTTACTTATCATGGTAAAAGTAAAGAAGCAGATGGGGCTTTCGGGTGTAACCTATGAGCTGGTAAAGTATCGTGGCCTAATCTTGTTATTGAGGTTGGTTATTCTAAAGGACTATCTTAGCTAAAGCTTGATGCACGCTGGTGGGCATAGAGGAACCAAGATGGTAATACTTATCCAGGTAGGGAAAACACTGAGCTTTATGCATATTGTACCCCGGGAGATGGTACTTTATAGTGAACCAGTAACAAGAGATGGACGCAGTACTATACCTGGCTCTGTCTTCCCCTGCGACATTGATGCAAACGGAATGGTGGTCCCTTCTAATGCTTCGTTAATTATTCCCTGTAACTATGCCCTTGATAATTCACATCCGAATGGGTGTGATGTTGTTTTCACAACAAATGAACTGTCTACTTTGGCACTGACATATCATCATCACAAAACAGCGAGGAGGACGCTTATCCTAAAATTGCAAGATTGCTAACTAAGCCAGAAGTGGTTCCCCTCCGGTTTATATTATGGATGGTGATACTACAGCAGTAGCTTGGGGTCGCTTCCAGTCCGGGTCCTCGGACCAAAAGGGCATCATTACATACATTATACCAGGTCTTTTCTTTAATAGCAAAGACGTCTTATTTTAAGAGTGATTTCATAGCTGCTTCAATGCCTAGTCCTAGATATGGTTGTCTTGGTACTATGATAGGTATTGCCATTAAATATTACAATCGGCGCCGATTTTATAGTCGGGATCCAAACGCTGCCAGACTCATGCACAATCCACTTGATAGCCAGCAATAATAATAACCAAACACGAATAAATCTAATATTTGATATGACCGCCCTTGGCGTGGATCACAACAATGTGTCTTTTGTGCATCGAGCAAATAACCCTCTTGGATGCATTTATCCCAATCCGACCCTATTCCTCCTTGATTATCTTGCCTAGTTCGTTAACCGACTGGACACGATGGCGTCTTTGGGAAACTTTTGGTTTAATGATGTATCAAACGTTCTCAATCGGATTCAAGTCGGGAGATCGATCCTGCCAAGCCGTCCACTGCATTTTCATCCTTTTTTCCTCCGGTTTTGAACTAGCTTTATGTGTGATATGTACCTCCATCATCCTGGTAAAATGTTAATGCATCGCCGAGTCCTCGGGGGTTCCAGTGGCCTTTTTGTAAAAAGGAAAACCGTATTTATGTAGAACACCGTTAAAATAGATCTGCATTCATTCGAATACCAGAATCCAGAAGAACCAGATTTCCATATCATTTGCTATTGATCATACGACCCGAAACACTAACGGAAGGTCGTCCGGACTTGAATGTAGGCTTAAGATACCTGACATATTGACTCCGTGAGTCTAGTCCTCCATAGCTCGAAAGTGCTCTCGCCAGAGAAGATCATACTTTCCCTATCTAGTGCACATGTCTTCTGACCCATTTTAGTCACTCTCATTTACCTATAACTCGGGGTCAGATATGGCTTCTGGTGAGGCCGGAATACGTACACCTTGTTTTTAGTGAGATATTGCGATACAGTATTTTGATCAAGCTAAAGCAATCCGACAGATCTTTCGTAGAATGTGCGCGTTTGAAGCATACGGGTAGATTGGTTTTGGGATATTTGTTTCAGCCTCAATTTTGTGATACGAATACCCGAGCTCATTTAATTTAAAAATCATCGTAATAGTTACAGGGGGATGCTCTCGGCGAGAGGCTTCACCATGTTAAAATAGTAGAGTGATTGAGTATGGAAAGCGAATTTATTGGTGCATGCGTGTGTTTGTATTTTCCATCCAATTTATGTAACCGAAATGCCTACTGCGAAAATATACAAGTCTTCTGGATCATGTGATTAGGTATGCATGGAGAATAGGCTGGAAATTCCTCTGCTTCGGCGCCTTGGGTAGATATCATATGGCTACAAAGTTCATCGGGCGTTACCGATGACTTTCCCTGACTGATCTCAGTGAGAATGTATGGTTTGAGCCTGACCACTACATCTTTCAACGTTGGACTGCAAATGAGGCTATAATCATAAATGTTCCCTTTCGCATAGCCAGACTTACAACTAAAGCTCCTCTGTTCTGAGGCTAGGTCACTTGATCGACTAGGAGTGGAATAAAACGCTTGGTCAATCCGGTACTGAAATTTACGGGAAGCACTATCAAAGAGAGTTTATCTTACGTGGTCTTCAAAATGTTGTTCTCCTTCGACCGGTCTCCTTCGATGAGTAGTAGATGCGCCGGAGTCCAAGATCCAGCTGAAGACGTCCTTAGCCCGATCCTTCAAATTAATATAGGACGTGCGGGAAAGTAAGAGATCCGCTGAGTCACAATTAGGGCCATGGTATTGGGGGCTTTGAGCAGCTATTGTTTAAACGACATTTGCTTCGGTATATCCTTTGGTGGATCTAAGTACATGATCCTGTTTGTTGATGACTTACCAATGAGCAGTTTCAAACAATCAGCCGACACCTAAAATCTTGGAGCTTGAGGAAGCTGAAGGAAGAAATGCGGTCTCTCGCTGGAACCACTCGGAACGCTTAGGAGCCGTTCCCTAACTTCTGCCAAAGACACGGAGAAGTTAAGAAGAATAATAAACTTAGGAAGAGACACGGCTGATGACCGAAAAGGATTATTTGCATCCGTGCTAGGAATTGACAGACGGATCGAGCAGCTCTTGGGCAAGTGTGATGCCGGTGTTCCTGACGGCGTTGAGGACAATGAAGATTGGCTGGTCCCTGTTCCTGAATAAATTTTTCTTGAAGGAGCCTGGACGGTGGAATCATTCTACAGCCTAGAGGCGGAAATTTGATGAAAATCGGCTACTCGCAAGACGGATCTAAGTTACCAAGGGTCTTGTTGTTCCCTCTCCACTTTCCGAACCAAATCGGCGAGGAAAACGGGTGAACTGGCGGATGATGAGAAGAGTGACAAAGGGGAAAAAGAGAACCACATCTTACTTGAAGAGGAGTCACTCCGGTTGTCCACCAGGCAGTAGCGAGTTTTAACCTAAGTTAGAAGCCTAAACCAGAGTTTAAGTGCCGCAACTGAAAGTGTTAGATAAAATAAAGATATTATTAGGTTGTGAGAACCAACAGCAATTTTATGGCCGAGCGGTATCTAACAGAAAGGTTCAACAAATTCGCATTTGTGTTCCTTTTTTATCTCAGTGAACGATGTAACGATCGCTCAATCTAAGAAGAGAAAGAAAGAATTCCTATCTCTATCCATAGGCAGCTATATACGAGAAGATCAAACTTGCAGAAGGAAAGAAGGAAAAGACAATAAAGCAGAGAAGAGGGCTTCTTATAGCTTCAGGATCTGAGAAAGACCCTAGGTGTTGTAGGAAGCCCCCAGGAAGAAGAATAGAAAACTGAATATAAAGGGAAGTCCCTTACAGGTAAAAGGGTTTCTTATAGGGAAGTTTCTACCTTTATAGGTAACTCCGCCTCTTTAGGGAAAAGCCAGAAGAAGAGAAAACAATGAAAACAATCTAGCAAATCCATTACAGTAGGGAGACCCCTTCCATCAGGCGTCTATGGTACGACTTCGGCTACAACAGTAGCGGCTCAAATGTGTTCCACTTTCTAGTCAATACGGTTTACCCTGATGGTTGGTATCGGGGGAGGAGTCCCTAACAAAGAAGTTGATATTCGGCTAGGTGATATTGTGGTTAGTAAATCGACGGCGGAGTTCGGAGGAGTTATACAATATGATTTCGGCAAAATGATAAGCGGTGGCGATTTAAGCGTATAGGCACGTTGAATAAGCCACCATCGGTGCTTTTAACCGCGGTCTCCAAGTTGCAAGCAGTGCATATGCTGAGGCCAAGCCAAATTCCAGCATTTATTTCTGAGATGGTAACCCTCAATCCGAGCATGAAGGATGAATTCAAATATTGTGGAGAGAAACAGGATCTGTTGTTTGATTCTGAATATGATCATGGCGACTCGGGAAATACCTGCGATAATTGTGATAAAAGGAGACTAGTGGTACGACCTGCTCGAGATATACGTGATCCTAAGATTCATTACGGGCTTGTTGCGTCTGGCAACCAGGCGATGAAGCATGGTGGTACCAGGGATAAGCTGGCTCAGGAAGTTGGCATCTTCTGTTTTGAAGTGGAGGCTGCTGGTTTGATAGAACTTTCCATGCAAAGTTATTAGAGGGATTTGTGATTATGCAGATTTGCATAAAAACAAGCAGTGGCAGAGATATGCAGCAACGGCAGCAGCATATGCCAAAGAGCTTATCTTTATGATTCATGCAAACCAGTCTGAGACTGTGGATATAATACGAGCGAACCTGGCTACTACCAGTAAGTTAACAGGATACCACCCTTATTAGGATCTTATCATGGCGGCAAGGCCTCATTTAAGTCGAAGTTATTTCCCACTAAGACTGTTCAGAGAATCCGTAAACACAACCATGGATTAAAGGGTTTTAAGTGAGCAGATACTGATAGGTTGTAGATGGTCAAAATGATGAGAAGCTGGCGCGGCTCGGCATGCGTCCAGATCTAAAAGTATTTCGAAATTCGTAGTCGCCCTTTTCAACTCAACTGAAATGCCCAACGAAGAGGTAATTCGGGCCGCTCTTATGGATTTAGTAAACAAGAAAAGCCAAATTTTCATGCTACGGCAAATAAAATATAAATTACCTAACCACACGACTCTTATGCGTCGGTTCGAAGGGGAAGCGGTGTCTAGAAAGCAGTTTCGCTCGGAGGAGCAGAAACGAGCAAGAGGGGGAGTTAATTCACTATCTCAATGTCCTAACATCGCAGGCTCCCTCCTACCTTTGCTATTGTCGAAAATATCTCTTGCGAGATTGTGAAACATGATGTTGGCAAGAATTGGATAAGCCGGTTTGTCCAACGGCATAAAGACCGACTCCTTAGCTCGTGCCTTTGGTATACCGACCAAGAACGTGTCAAAACCGATAGTTCAGATCAATTTGAAGAGTATTTTAAACAGGTACTGCTCTTTAAACCACCGTTTTTTGCGTTTTTAGCTATATTTTTCAATGGTGATGCTACAAGTGCCCAAGTTGGCCAATACCTTTGCAAAGTATCATATTTGGCCGGGAAATATTTGGAATTTCAATGAGAAATGGTTTGTTATCGGCGTTTGCCATAAGATGAAGCATATTCTGGGCCGGGAGTTATACGAATGGAATTAAAGTGGTCGGAAACACACTCCCTCCGGCTATAATCTACCAAGGCGAGTCGGGTGATATTATAGATAAAATCTGAGGCAGCATACCTTTGGATCATCCAGCTCCGGCTGGACTAGTGATATTCTTGGCTTGTAAAGGTTTTCGAAAATCATACCCCCAAGATGGTAGACAGTCAAGGCGAATTCTTCTCTTAGGTGGTCACTCGAGCCATGTTAATATGAAATTCATCGGGTTTTTTTAGTGAGAGTAGGATAATACTCGTGCTACCGCCGCATTCAACGCACCAGCTTCAGCCACTGAATGTCGGAATCTCTCTTCCCTTCTCACAGCGTGCTCTCGAATCATGAAAGCTTATAACTTGAAGCAAGCGTTCGTTTTGGCCTATATTTCGCGATGCCTAGGCGGAAGTGACAGCATCCAATGATATATTGTCCGCGTTCGAAGCTACAGGCATTGTTCCCCTCAACCCGGCCCGGGTTTTCTCCAACGTTGAACTTCAACCCATCGACTTGGAGAAAGGGAACACTAACTCTATACCTGACACCCCCATGGGCATGTAACGCTTAGGGAGGTAGATACAACGTGAAAATACCATGGAGAATGTTTCAATATCAGACTTTGAAGCCCTTTGTCGTTTAGCGGAAAAACTGACCGGAAGGGCTGCGTCTTGAACGGAAAAGACAAGAAAGATGGAATCCTCTGGGGCTTCTGGCCCTTGAGAACTGTGGGACCGGCCTTTTTTCTCTCCCTCGAAAATCCAGAGGAGTTGCGAGTAAGCGCTGGGGCTTGAGGCTTCCAAGACGTGAGAGCAGGCTGAGGAGGAGAAGCGATGTTAGCAGACCCTGGACAGAGAGCGAAAGGCATCCGGGGCCCAACAACTCGATTGGTTGCTCAAGAACGGCGAGCTTTAACTTCAACAGGAGAAGGAAAAGCGTAAAGCAGAGCGGCGCCGCAAGAAAAGGGAAATGAGAATGAGAATGGCCATCTTCGACACGCTCAAGATGCAGCCCAGTTGGGTAGTAAAATTGGGGAGTAACTCGAAGTGGCAGAGCTATTCAGCTTCCTTCACGCCTTTAGGATTAGATTTCTACATCGAGTTTTCGTAAAGATAGTAATCTATAGTTTGATATATTGTAGGCACTTTGCTATATTACGTGATCACATGATGTGTTACATAATCGAATAATTTTCTAGACATTTGCAGAATGCTAAGACGCTAGCACGACTAGTAATTCCTCAGCCAGTATTATAACACTAGTAGTTTAAGTTAATGCGGAACTAGTATTGGTTAGTGAAATATGGGAGCCAAAACTTTTGATTCCTCGAGAATCAGGCAGCCAACGAGGTTCACTAGTTTCCCAAAGTTACTAGGCCTGGTAAATCACATGACAACCTTCGAGATAAAGGCAAGGTTGTTGTCAGTGTGGCTTGTGCCGACTTGCGCTACAACAATACTGCTTGCCTAAATTGTAGAGTTGAGTATGGTGGTGCGCATATTTCTTGCGGAAATGAGATCTATAGATGCTTTGTATAATGGTTGATCCCTTATGGAGGGATTTTGTTCCCGCTATTTGCCTACGCTCAGACCTTTTCCTGGATTGGTCAACCACCTTTTGCTCATCACTCTTAGCCACAAGTTGGCCGACTTTGCATGTCAAACCTGACACTTGATTAAGAAAGTGGTAAAATTCTACAAGGGGCCGTCTAGTACATCATCTTGTCACCCCCGTGCAAGAGACAAAAGAGAAACTATGGAAGATTCTCAAAAGCACCTGCAAACACTGTCTGACGAGTATCAGAAGCTTCAGACTGGTACGCTACTATTATTTTCCATCTTGAGCATGTCCGACAAGTAGCCTCGCCCCCGCTCATCGCTTTCCAAACAGAGCTTGACAGCTTAGTGGAAGCTCGCCAGAGGCTGGAATCGCAACAGCAGGAAAATAAAGGCGTTCAGAAGGTGAAAGCAATTTTCTATTGCCTAGCTAGTACCACGAAACGAACTGGAAGGTCCATAGGAATTTGCTTCCCTCAACCTCGATGCAGCAATCTACAAGCTTATTGGCCCGGTGCTACTGAAACAAGACCGAAGTGAGGCCGTCCTAGCGGTGGATAGCCGGCTCGAGTTCATCGAAAAGGAAATGTGTGTACCTACCTCTACGTCTATACGTTCCGTCCTGCTTCTCTTATTTCTATCGGAAGTTAGCCTCCTCTTGCTAACCATTCGACTCTATCCAGCAAGCGTATTGAGACTCAAATTACGGAGATTCAGGATAAGAGCGACATAAAGCGGGCAGAGGTACGCCTTCTCTTCCAGGGGGATCATACCTCCTACAAAAAACAATTGCTGATGATATCCAGATTGTCCAGTTTCAATCCCAAATGCAGCAGCACGCTCTAGCATCATCCGCATCGGTGTCATCATGAGATTGTATGATTTGCTTGGTAGACCGTTAGGCAATATACGAATGAAGGTATGTATGTGGAGGTCTGTCTGATCTGTCCGCGAAGTTTACAGAACGGATTCCCGCTTTTCCTGAATGCAGATCAGAAGGACAAATGGGGGCCAGAACGGCCTCGTTGACAGAATGACAGTCGAGCTTTTTACGTCTAAAGGCCTTTTCAGTACTCCTGACTACTATATAGTATTTCACTGTGATATGTGGTGGTTAAACGCCCTGGAAGGCCGATGACCGATGCGAATCAATCGCTGCCCCTAACGCCTTTAAGATACATTTAGAGGTCATCAGAATTAGCTGGCTACTCTCCAAACTCCGCTACAATGAATTTGAACTTAGCGTTATTTTGCCTTTTCTTTTTTTTTTTCATTCCAATCCTGCCCCCGTATACATACTGGTACAGTATTAATGGACTTCGTTTCTGAACACCACCCATAATTTTACATGGCCGTTCCAATAGCAAGTTTATTTACCAGCGAGGAGCTCGCCATACTCCCAATTAAACGAGCGTTCTGCAGTGCCATTCATGATGTACCTTTTATATTAATCTACTACTGTATCCTTCATCTACACTTAGCCCTTAATTTCATGGGACGATGATTAGATGAGCATTTCAATGATATCATGCGCTTTCTTTTTGGTTGGGGGATTAGATAGCATGGCCTATCTTAGGCTTCTGGCTCAGTACGGTCACGAAAAATTGAGATGTGTTGGGCCTGCAAATGAGAAGAAACAGTTCTGTGGTATGTTCAATTTTACCCGTGCCTCTAAATTATTACGTATACTAACCTGAAAGTGATTGAAGGCTATCGAAAAGACCCGGAGGCAGTTCGAACACAGCTCCTTGAAGTAATTGCCATCCATGAGAACTTGAAGGGGAGATATTCCCACCCACCTGATTAACATAAGATTTGTCAGGCACAGGACTACACACACAATGGACTAGGCCGCTGTGTTGGACATATGCTCAACGCTTCAACTATATAACCTTTGGGCCTAGTGGTACCGCCTGTATAAAGGCCTAGCAGGTTGGTGATCACAAGACCCCTGGTTTTAAAATGAGACTTAAGTATGAAGCTCTGCTACGAAAACCTATGACTCACTGACAGGTTCAATATTCGTGGCGCTCTAGGTATGCTTCTTTTTTTTAAAAAAAAAATATATGAGCTTGTTTGCTGATGGATATAACCGTATGAAGCGTATAACATACCAGGTGGTAGAAAGGAGGAAGTGATGAAAAGAGTTAAGGGTGTTAAGAGCGTTCAGGCCCGTTTTGACGTCATCGCTAAGAGGTCTTGTTAGCGAGGTAGCAAAAGAGGAGTGGCTGCCCTTGGGCCTCATCCGGATGGGTTTCAAACACATTTACCTTGTTATCAAAGTATGCGCATGGTAACGAGCCAAAGATCACTATCAGGAGGTCCCAGTTTGCCAAGGGAGAATGTGCTGCACTAATAGCAGTTTTGAAATATCAGGAAAAGTGGGGAAATCCCTTGGATTGGATGGTCGAGGAAGCTACTGGCATTCAAGCGGCGGACACGCAAGCAAATAATTAAGGGCTAGGCATGTTGGCGAACAACGCTCTCTGAGTGCTAGTTTGTCTCTTCTTTCGCGGCCGATTGTCCTTCGATCACTAGGTCTACCAGGCTCCTTTAGCTGCTGGCCAGCTAGGGTAGTGTAACGACCCCTAGGGGTAGGGTAGGCTGTCACCTTGTTATCCCCACACTTCCATATTAGGATATGTATTCCTACTGGCTCAGATAGCCATGTACGCACACAGCCACCGCCATCTGTATCTGCCTCCTTTTATGTATATAGCCGAGCTGCCCCTTCGTGGTTCTAAGGGTCAGCAGTTAATCCGATTCTACCCTTCCTTCCAGTATCGGTGCCTTAGGCACGCTTTCCCGATTCTATTTCCTTTACAGGTAGCAGCCGGAGTAGCAGTTGGCTGAACAGCCTGTATACCACTATAGTGCAGCACATTCTCCCTTGGCAAACTGGGACCTCCTGATCGTGATCTTTGGCTCGTTACCATGCGCATACTTTGATAACAAGGTAAATGTGTTTGAAACCTATCCGGATGAGGCCCAAGGGCAGCCACTCTTTTGCTACCTCGCTCACAATTGTCTGAAAACCAGACCTCTTAGCAATAATGCTAAGACGGGTCTGAGCGCCCTTAACTCCCATCGTCACTTCCTCCTTTCTACCACCTGGTATGTTACACGCTTCATACGGTTATATCCATCAGCAAACAAGTTCATATATATATATATATTTAAAAAAAAGAAGCATTGTAAGAAATGGGGGTTGTACGAGTATTATCGTTTTTTTATAAAGTAAGAAAGCAAAAGTTGGTTGCGGATTGTAATACCATGTAGGCGGCTAGATAAAAGCAGGTAAAAGCAAACAGAAATCAAGTTGAGAAGGGATTTGAAGTGAGGTTGTGGTATAAAGTCATAAGAATATCCGAATATGTTTTCATATCATGTTCCTCATGTTAGGATTACTTCAGGCTTGTGATAGCAGAATGGATTGCTTCATGGACCTTTTTCACTCCCTCAAACATCATTGATATGAGCATCTATCGACAGATATGCCCCAGGCGCAGTTCAAGGGTGATTTCACTTCAAGTTCGGCTTGGATCTTAATGGATTTGGGCTAACTCCTTGAAGGCATCGGGATTTATGGTGTGAAGTGGCACTGTCGTTTGGACCCCCATAGATCGGGCTGTGTATACTCAACATTACGGCCTAGTCCATTATACAGCTTCGTGCATTTATAATATAGGTCATAAGCGATTTTCTGTGGGATACGATTTAGGATTACGGGATGAATGTTGAGCGCGTTAGAGGACTTTCCACGTATCGGGATTCAGACCCCCGAGTTTCCGAGGCTGCTGTTGTTATTATATTTATGGATGAACCTGTCCTAGCCTAGTCTACTTTCCGTAGCTGGTACACCACTCTATTATGACAGAAGGCACCGGCCTATAAAGATATAGAATAGATGTTAAGAACTTTTTAATTATAATAAGAGTGGGTGAAGGTGGTGTACCTAGTACTAGTCCCGGGAACCTGGCTACTTTATTTTAGTTGAACCTGATTAAACTAACTAACTGCGAACACTGCTTAATTGATGCGGGCCTCCGAGGGCTACGGTGGAAAGTTCACGTAGGGAGCGCACGCACGGGGTGTGAAGAATGGTTTATTGTTGTTGGGCGGCGCAGCTCTCACCTAAATGATGCTGGGACCTGTATGGGGATGGCCCTAGGCTGAGATTGTCAGCTTTGGCATAGTTGTCGGCGGCATCAATCCAAGGCACCAGTGGAGCTAGGCTAGAAAGTAGGGTAGGAGAAAAAAAAGGGGTAGGGGCGGCATGATAGCTGTTGAAGGAGGTAAAATATCGTGAGGCAAGGAGAGTGGAGGAGCTTGCTGGTGAGAAAGCGCTTGTTGAAGCTGAATCGACGGTCGAAGCTCGTGTCGAAACACAATTTAAAGGCATCGGAGGACCAGCGGCCAGGGCGCTGGATATCACAATTGAGAATTTCGTTGTTCACAGCATGCTGGGCCACCTCGCGGCAGAAGCTGTGGCTCGTGTAATAGTCTCACTGACGACTTGAAAGCGTTTGCGAAGTGTATCCACGAAATAGTTATATTCAACTGAGACCGAAAAAGCGGAGCGGAGGTTGATGGCCGACATAAAAAAATCTTTTGAGATGCAGCTACAGGGCAGATATAATAGTCATGTAGCTGCTAGTATAGTTTTACGCCTTCGTTGTGGTAATCCATCTTACTCCATCTTAGGCGTAGAATTGCATAGTCGAGGCCATCACTAAATAAGTAAACTGGCCGGAGCACAAGAACCCTGCCCAGGCAACCGTGCAGGCAGTAGAGAAATTAAGGTCGTCAATTGAACCGGAACAGGTTTCGACTATTTTGGGCAGGGTCCTAGGCGAGATCGGGCGCCCTCTTCGTGGATGTGAAGGGGGCTTTTGATCATGTCGACCACAGACCACAACAGACTTGTCTGGACAATGGGTGAACTGGGAGTAGATTGGGACCTTATTGGGTGGGAACAGCCGTTTCTGGCTGACCGGCGGGTCCAGCTTGGTTGTTGACGACACCAATGCATAAAATGTCCGGTCGATTCGGGAGTCCCCCAGGGATCTCACGGCTTCGCCGATCCTGTTTCTGGTGTATCTAAGTGGCATCTTCGATACCATAGGCCGCAACTCCCGGGATACAGGTGTTGTCGCTTGCGGACGACGTAGGGCTAGTCGGCCTGGGAAGCTAGCTCAATAGATCGGGTCTGCAGGCACCTGCAGCAAGTCGGGGAGACTGCTATAGCCTGGGGACACGCTAATGCAGTCCAATTCGATGCCAGTAAAACCGAGACGGTTCTGTTCATTCGTAAGCGGGGGCGGTAACCGAAGGATCATATCCGAGGCTAGGGTTCTTATTGGTGGGAACCACGTTTCGTTCAACCAAGACGTCGCCTACTGGTTGGGGGTATGGCTAGACACAGGACTGGCTTTAAAAATGCACTATCAGATATGCCTTCGAAAAGCGCATATGGCTGAGAAAAGGCAGCAATCCCTAGGCCGGCAGTGGCGTTGTTCAGGGCAGAGCTCCGGTGGCAAGGCCAGAAAGACCGACAAATGGGCGTACAGCAACTAGTTAACCGACAGGCTCGGGCAATTACCGAGAGAGGCGGGCCTGGAACTGGCAGAGGTCTTATTAGAGTCTCGACAGCTGGGATATCCTTCAAGGCTGCTTAGCCTACCTAAGGACCACCCAGCGGGAGACCCTATATCAGGACCTCGGGAAGGCCGGCATCACGGAGCCGTCGAGGGCAGAAGAGAGCCCGGAGGCTAGGCTATTTGGGAACCCCAAAGCTTCGGGAGCCATCCTACGGTTTCTAGCAAACACGACAATAGGGTGTCCTTGGGGAGATCAAGAGCAGGCAATAGGGCTAGGAGAAACGACGAGTGGAGGCTAGAGGCCCTGGAGGAGGCAGAAGGAGAGGAAGTATAGATAGGGAGGGTAGCCTGCAGAGGCAGAGGACAGATGCAATATACCAAGGAGGGCGTTTATGGCCCAAAAGCCCTGCGCAGTTAGGCGGACTGGGGCGAGGAAAAGGCAATTTGAAAGGGCATAGAAGGCTGACACTGAGCTGGGGAGACAAGCCTATGGCCGGTGTCCGTCATAGCCGAAAGGCAGGATACAGACAATAAGCCTGAATAATAATAATAATAGGCGAGATCGGCCCGGCTTTTTGGCTTTGGATTTATTGCTGTCGGGTTGACTACGTTTAATGCCATCCAGTATCCTTTTAAACCACACGAACTCAAAAGGGGTAATTGGGTATTGCCTGTCAACATGGACCGACTAAAGTGCTGAGAACATAGGGATAATCGTCTCGTATTTGACCTTTCCATGAAACTTGATAAAAGGCCTTTTAACAGCCCCGCCTATACCCCATTCTGCCAATGAGTGAATTATTGCTAGCTAGGCACGGCCCTACCTGAGAACAGTAGAATTCATACGACTTGATTGCTGAATTATAAGTGGTGTGCGTTTCTAGGGCTAGATCATTCCAAAGACAGCGTAAGGTGTCGTGCGACATCTTGAGATAAGCTAAGTCTTTAGCCAGGCATGAAACGCCGCCGGAGGATCAAAGTCGAGTAGTAATGCCAGTGAGGGGCACAAATTAATAAGTGTTATTATCGAAACGTGAGAGGGAGTCTGCTAATTTGTTAGAAGAACCCTCATTCCATCGCCGCCGGCAGAAGAGCTTATCACAAGGGTATATTGGCTTGAAAATAAGGTGTTTGCTTTAACAATCCGAGCTCGGACGTCTTAGCCTCTTTTAGCTTGTCATGTAAGACCCGTAAGGTAAAGGCGTTCTGTGTCGATTCCATAGCCAAGCACTGGGACAACTGTAGGTCCATTCGTTTGTCGCTTCGACCTTACCATGTAGCGAGGGCGGGAACGGGACAACTTGGCGGTATTTCTCCGAGAGGGGGTCATTGAATTCGTAGTAGAACATGCGGATGATGTCGGAGCTCTGGGCAAAGATGGAGAAGCTTATGCCAAGCAGGAATAATAACGGTGAAGGCAAGTGTGAGAGCATAGGCATAGAAGTGTCGTATATAGGGAATTCAACAGGGTTAGACCTAGGATGCATAGGTATCCATTGTGTTGCCGAGCAAACTATGATAAGGTAGCCTCCCAGTTGTAATCCTAGCTAGTCATCATGTCTTTGTGACCTAGCTCTCTATGGTTTTTGCCGCAGGTGCGGCACACATGCCGGCGGCAGCGGAGGGCATGGCACAGTTTCCAGAATTCCAACGGAGACAGACTTTTACCTCCATTGGGCCACTAGACTGAGCCGTCCGGGTCAGGATAGTAGGTTTATCGACTAGTATGATGTGATGGTGAAGGAGCTAACATAGGGCACAAACAATGCGGGGATGGATTTGTTTACCGTGAGCAGGCTTCTGGTGGCGCGTAAATGAATGTCGACAATTGAGGGGGGCACTTGCCGGGCATTGACGTCTGTAATCCCAAGGACGATATGTTCCTTGTGAAAGGATAGCGCCATGATAAGACCATGTTCCTAGCTATAGGCCCGGGACAACTCCATGATTTAAGCATAAAATTCAATTGGTGTGCCGGTGAGATTGGCATACTTTTCAAACTTGGGTATGATTACAATATACCGAAGGAAGCATTTTGACCAGGTAGATGATAATCCTTTGCTGAGCCTGTGCACTTTTGGACCGTGACTTGCCGTCCACTACCGTAATTTCTTCCTCATTGTCGTTGATAAGGGAGACTTTTCATTACAATTTCTAGAGGTTCTTGGGGTCAAATTTGCCTTCGTATATTGCAGCAATCCGGTTTAAGAGGACTGCTGGGTATTAAAGGGAAAATAGTCAGGGCTTCAAGGAAATCTCACCTCCGTCATCATCATCCAGAACGGATTACCGGTTGACCCGAAGGCGTCCGAACCGGGTCCCAAGGTCGTCTGGGGTGGTCGTAGACACTTGAGAAGCGTCGTCGTTCAGGCAAGGTGGCAGAAGATGCCTAAGAGGCGGGCATCTGAGACGCAGGGGCCTGTCTCTTGGGAGCCATGGCGATGGGGTGAAATGGGAGGCGATATGCAAGGTATAGAGATGAGCTGTGATGTGAAAAGGAGTAACGTGGTTTGAAGAGAAGGAGAGAAAACCTCCGATGGCATAAAACACTTTCACATATTCTTAATTCTTAATGTAGCTATCATATCCCGAATTTTAATAGACAGACTATTGTAGAATAACTGAGAACCGAAGATGAAACAGCTATAGATCATCGTGGAGCTGGCACTAGGTATAAAAGGCTCGCCGGAAGATGAACTCCTTCGAGTTCGGAGATAAAGGATAATCGC
Organism: Pseudotulostoma volvatum; assembly: GCA_019804575.2. Classification (NCBI taxonomy): domain Eukaryota; kingdom Fungi; phylum Ascomycota; class Eurotiomycetes; order Eurotiales; family Elaphomycetaceae; genus Pseudotulostoma; species Pseudotulostoma volvatum. The sequence continues at coordinate 47,482 of JAHQZX020000074.1, read as the reverse complement.
ATTAAGTATCGGGATTATTATGCTATGTGCTCTATAATGTACATCTCATCACTATAACTATAACGAGCTCAAACAATAGGAAAGATCTATTATGATAGTAGCTATACATCCTTAGATCGAAGATAAGAGCCGAAGTTAACGCTACACTATAGCTTACCCGGTTAGCATGGCCACGTGAGGGTAAGACGACACCTACAATAGACTTGAGAGATCCTGTTGTTGTAATCCTCAGGCTCTATTATATACCATTTCCCCAACATTCAATGATTTTGTGGGTGGACTCCTGGAGGTCTCGTAGCACCTTCAAAATTCTCAACATCACACTAACCGTTGGATCCGGCGCGGATCAGTAGTATCATACTATCCTATTTCGCCTTATTCTGGAGCATTAAAGCGAGAATTGGCGGAATGGAATTCATATCCGGCCCTGCCCGTTGATTTCGATCGGCGATTACATATGGTGGACCTTACTAGTGGATTCCGGCAGGTCTAGATCGGGGTGAGATGGCTGTGGATGGCCGTGGCAAGGCTGGCCCAGCTTTTACTCTTAGTAGCCGGCAAAACTCGTCCCGAAAGTCCGGTATGAATTAGCCACCTCGATCCGATACAATCATCAATGGTGCACCTTTATGGTGGTAGCGTCAGTCTATCTATTATTACCATAAAGACGGCGTTGACCCCATGTTTGTCCATCGGGAATGATATAGGTGCTGCCATGGGCGTTCTGGTATAGGCAAAGGGTTCAATAACCTAGAGGGACGGTCCTTTGGCGCATATATCCTTCAGTAAGTATGGTAGTTTTGTACATGACGGTTTAGATAAGTAGTTATTCATCTTTGGCTGGTAGTATCGATCTTTCGGCAACTTCGTAGCCTTTACATTACCCGGGCGAGCAGTAAATGATTGCTTATGTGTTTCGGCAGCTAATTTGACCCCCAGATCATCATTCTGGGGAGCAACTAATCTCCCGTTGTACAGCAACAATCCATCTAATCCTTGTCCTCGGGGTTCTTACCCTTTTTCAAAGGTCCTCAAGTCGTGGGCGCGATCAATTTTCTTGCAGTATTCTATCCACAGTATGGAGATCCTCGTGTAATGCTGCAATGGTAGTGGCATGAACTTGAAGTGGAGTGGATTTCTTCGGCTCCTGGACGATTAAAGGGTTTAGGCACTCTTCTGGCAACAAGGTCTGCATTCGGGACTTCTTTTGAGCCTGGTTTTGATATCACGACATCCTATTTCCTTGACAACCTATCAGGAAGTGTGTTCTTCTTTCCAGGGCAGCAGATGAGGAGGAGTGGTATTTAGATAGCTGCTCCACCCAAGATCACCCAGTAGTTGCCCTGTATCCTGCGTCTGAAACAAAGGTGAAGAAACATGAAAAAGAAAAAAAAAAAAACAAAATCAGCCCTGCGAAGGCGGTAGAACACCAGTAAACCGCTGGCCCTTAAGGCCTTCAAGATTCCGAAGCTCTGAGGTTCCAACTTAATCCTACATAGCTAGGCGGGTGAGTGGCTATCCAACCAGGCTTGGGACAGTCTGTAAGGCGGTGCGGCTAGCATCGGCCACACCTTTGATACAGACACGCCCGCATCGGATGGCACGTCATAACACATTCTGAGTCCATACTACGTACGTAGCTAATCATTTGGATATTCATTTATTCATAACTAATAATACACAGATGTCACTCCACTAACTCGAATTCATCAACTACTTGTGTAACTTCTGCATTCCTACTTTTTTTTGGCGCTTAAATCCCTGGCTCTAGTGGCCCTGGCCTGCTGGCTATGAGTCTATACTATATAGCCTTCGATGATTTCTTGGCGCGGGGAGAGCAGCGAGCCTTAACATCATCACTGTTTCATGATGTAGTAAGTGGTAGATCCTGTCTGCCTGGCTCTGGCACATCTTGTTGCCCGTCATTGTTGCTGATGTTAGATTATGAGCTAGCAGCAGAGAGGACTATGGGCTAGCAGTAGAGGTATATTTGGGGCTTTCAACTGATTGCTACGGGAGAAGGAGATTTCTATGTGGAAATATGACGAGGAACAGTGGTGGGCGCTGGGAAGCGCTGAGATGATCTTGAATTAAAGAACTGATTTGTATGCATGTTATACATGTCTTGGTTATTGCTATATCAAAAAAAATACCTCAACTCCCGATCCTCGATGTCTTATACCCGCCGTGTTCTATCGACTCAGTTCGGCTCCAAGTCAGATCAACTGCAAGTCAGCTTGACTGCAAGTTAGACTATCTGCATTAGCTCTCCGTGATACTCTTCTTGGGAATCAGCCTGCTAGATAAAGGATGCCTCAAAATGCCACTTATTCCAACAGCTGGTATCCAAGTCTGCTGATTGGACTATCTCTCTTTATCCTCAATGGTCGAAAGTGCAAGCGCGGTAGCTTCTCGCTACTTGTGATGGTGTTGCGCGTGAAGCATCTCGTTCCATTTCCTCTGTTATTTCGAGCCTATCATAGCTCTTTCCTTCCCCCTTTTTGTATCGGAGGTTGGCCTTATAAACTATCGGCTCCGGTGGTGTCGGACGCGATTGGCTGTTTCCAAGCTTTTCTTCTTGCTGCGAAAGAAAAAAAATCTTTCGGTGCTACTAGCGAAGACACTTATAAAGGTTAGCTGTCACAATCTCAGGGGTACTAGCTTCGGTACGTAAAAACAAGCGCCCTGATGAAATTGAGATCCAAACACGACGGGAACAATGATACATTATATGATAGAAAGAAAAGAGCCGGCCGTGAGTGAAATTATGAATGGACTAATTCGGTAAGCTATATAGCTTCCGAAAACCTTCCTTTACCGGGTAAGGTATGGTACTACTATTATGATTCGCACTACCAGCATCGTAACTTCAAATGCCTATAAGACTTAAAACAAAGTCAATTGACAAGCCGTTGAATGATTTGAAATCCCAATGACTTTCAAATACAAGTACTAATGCCAAAAAATGGAATGCTAATTGTCCTACCATCGAAGACAATTTCAATGGTGAACTAAGCCCTGCCAGCATGTATACAAGTTACGTAGGTGCGGACTTTCACTATCATAGGAAAAGCTCTTTGCTGATTATATTAATAAAGTATCAGTTCGGTTCATTCGGTACGCTGCCCAAGCGAGTCAGGAACTCATCTCCGATATTGCAAAAATCCATGTCAAAATGAACCACCCTCGGAGCCTATCAAACGATCTTGATTCTGGCTCCCTAAGGATGACAGAATGGAATCACAAGAAAGGCCGTAGTTCACGTACACACTTTGATTTGAGCAGGTTTGTATTCAATAATTGCTTCTAGATCATGCTAAAAAAAAAACGAATAGATTCGGAAAAAAATTGGGCTAATATAGCGGTCTAGGAGAGAACCTGTATAGTTGCAAACAGAAAAGGTTTTCTGATTGGAGTTCTTAGCTACCTCAATGTACGTGTTTAGAGAGAGTTTTTTATCGTCCGGGGCATTTTATGATGATAGCTGGGAGTAGATCAAATGCAAGGCTCGGGTATGGGTCACATGACCAACAACTTGTATATCTGTCCTGTATTCCCTTCCTGAGTTCTGTTTCTCTTTTTTTCTTTCTTTTCCCGCCTTTGGATTCTTGTACAGATCACCCCTTAGCTTAGTACAGCGAATCCATTGCTTATGCTTTGGGCTTGGTTCATCACAGACTTGGGGATAGCAATAGATACCTGGGTGAAGAGCTTAATAATTAGACGATGCATGAAACTAACTTTGCTTCCTCTCTAGCTAGCTATATAGACTAGCGGCGATTCAGAATCAAGTCCCTGACACGGTCACTTAGTAATACATCTACTCTACGGAGGCCAAACCAAATGAATTAAAGCCGCTAGCACCCGAAATAGCCTCCTCAGACCTACTAGAAGTTGACTATATATTTATAAGCAGCTAACTCTTCAAGATTTCGGAGATACGCCTAGGGGTGGAGTTAGAAGGTGTTGGAATAAAGGATTTGCGCACACGGGAATAACGGAAAGTTGGTAGCGTGCCCCACCAAAGGGCTGAATCCTGCTACTTAAGTTTAGCATCTCCATTGGAGGTTTGCTACTATAGATAGCGGGTGTGTTTGTATGGACCCTGTGAGTCATCCTTGATTTAGCAGGCTGATTCTTATAGTATCATGGAGGGGTAATGCAGCCGAGCTGGTTTGTAGCTGATTTGGGTTGGTGGAACATGGCAGGTATAAGGATTTTTTTCTATATATTGACAACCAACTAAGACATGTACAAAGTATATATGCACAAGTTAGTCCTTCAATTCAAAATCATCTTAGCGCTTCCCAGCGCCCACCGTTGTTCCTCTGCAAATCACCGGGAAAACGGTTATGATTTAATGTCACACATGTTTTATAGTAGTACTTCCGTCGATATATAATCTAGCCTCAAAATCAGAAACCATATTTTATATGGGTGTTCGGATCGGCCTGCTCGGTGTCCTTTTACGTTACTAGTAGTATTCTACATTCTAGCGTCCCTTGAGAAACTATTTTATGCGGACCCTCGGTGGCTACGGTAGGAAACGCAAAGGGACGCAGAGGGGTTTATGAATTGGCGGCACAGCTCTCACCTGAATGATGCGGGGGACCTATGTGATGGCGGTCCCAGGCTGACATTGTCAGCCTTGGCGTAGATGTCGGCGGCATAAATTCAGGGCGAGGCGCTGTCGCTCCCACCGAAAAGGCTCTATCTAATGTCACTTCTATATACAGGAGAAGAAAAAAAATAAAATAAAACTGGGAACGCCCGAAAACTCAAACGCGCCCGCAGTAAAACAAAAGCTCAAATATCCCAATGAGGGGCTCCGCCTGCACTAGTACGTGTGTAGAGAGGCGGGCAGTAAACAAAGCACAAATATCCCAATGAGGGGCACCGCCTGCACTACATGTGTAGCGAGGCGGGCAATGAACGAAGCACAAATTTCCCAATGAGGGGCTCCGCTTGCACCGTACGCACGTGTACAGCAAGGCGGGCAGTAAACGAAAGCACGAATGTCCCGCTGAGGGGCTTCACTAGGCCCTACACATGCGTGTATAGGGAGGTGGGTAGTAAGATGGGTTTGGAATTCCCAAGGATGGGCTCCACCTGGCCCTGCACGTCCGTGTAGAGGGAGGTGGGCAGGTATGAATGAGCTGTGAGCAGGGTATGCCTATAGTAGCATAGCAGAAGAAATGTGTAGTTGCCACGAAGTCAGAAGAAGAGAAAAGGGGATAAGGTGCTAAGGGTCCTCTGACCGCATAAAACACCTCATTTAAATATCATTCATAATATTACATACATTGAATAGGATCTCCAAATAGTTTAAGCTTCTTTCTAGGTTGATACAACGCCTGGTGTTGAGCTTCCAAAAGCCATAGGGCTGGTAATGCTCACGTGCATCTTGTGCCCAGACCCTCAAAGTTTTTGGACTATGCAACTTCAACGCTTCGCAGGCTAAGCTTTAAGGCTATGTTCAAGACAAACATCTCAAAAGGGGAGATAAAAGATAAAAGAAACGAAAAGAATTAAGGATGGAGAAGATCAGAAGGAAAGGAAAGGAAAGAAAAACAATGGGCCGGTCAAACGGCGTAAGTTCTATAATTCGTGACCGCTCCTTCATATTCTCGCCCTCGGGCTAAATCTAACCTCAAAGTTCGTTTGCTTGGCAAACCAGTGAGTCTCCAGCTTCTTCTCACTGTCTGGGTTTGCAAGGGCCATCTGAAGTGCATTAATTAGCGCAATTCTCAAACAATAAAAGCGATAATCGCTTAGAGCATCCCAAACTTACATCAAATCGTCGAATGAAACTAGGAACAAGCTTGTAGATCTCCATCAGACTGATATTTTTTCCAAGGCAGGTCCTGGAGCCCGCTCCAAATTGGAACATGGAACCGTTCATTGCGCGCAGGCGGTCGGCGTCATCGATAAGCCACCTTTCCGGTCGGTAGACATCTACATCTTGGCCGAAGATCTGTTCCCGACGATGAAGCACCCAGGCATTGCAGCCGACAATCGTCCCTCCTGGGACCCACTCGCCCATGATGCTGGCTCCCTGTGGGGGCACAACTCTTTCCATAATAAGCCCCGGAGCTGGGTGTAGTCGAAAGGCTTCTTTGACACACGCGTCTAGATAAGGCAGTTTTTGGGCATCTTCCCAAGAAATCAACCCACTTGGATGATCTTCCATTTTCCCGGTTTGGATGGCCTCATCGACTTCTTTTCTGATCTGCTCCATACATCGAGGTTCTCGCAGTAAATGGTAGAACAAAGCTCCGAGGGTGATCGCGGTAGTCTCTGAGCCGGCAAATACAATCGATACGGCCATAGTGAGAACGTGTTTCGGCGTCATAATATCCGGACGAGCCGCTTGTGCCTTCAGGAACATGGTCATCAGGTCGCCTCGTTGCAGCTTGGTGTTTGCATCGTTATATTGCGTGTTTTCTGAAATTTTCTCTTCCATCCTGGCTTTAGCAAAGAGAGTCACAGGATGGGGGTTATCCAAGAATCCCCATCGCGATAACTGAACCAGAATAGGGTTCTTCCGCAGGAACTTATCGAGCCATGGCACCTGCCCGATCTAGAGGAATACAGTGTTAATGATTGAATACAATATAAATATTCACACAAAAAGGCATGGGAGTGACTTACTAGTCCACCGTAATGGAAGAGCCGATCGAGTGCCGCCAAAATTCCATCAACATCCTTATTTTCCTCAATGAATCCATGACGCTTGCTGTAGGTGATGTTGCCAACGACGTCAAAAGCGTAAAACTCTAGCCACCGACAGAAGTTGCAAATCTTGCCCTGCGAAGCAAACACCTTGTCCGTTTGATCAAAAAACACTTTCATAGTCTCATCTATTAACGGCTCATAATGGACGACTGAGGTCATAGAGAAGGCGTTGCTAACAGCCCTCCGCAGGCTGGCATGCCAATTCTCATCAGTCGTGGTGAACAGGGACTGCAACGTTTTGCCCTTTGTCGTTGCCGCTTGTACAGGGTATAATGGTGACTAAGAAAGTTGGTAAGCGTCTCTGTAGTCAATTATGACGGCCCGGAAATTAAAGACGCTGACGAACCTTGACAAAGCCTTTGTTTAGACCATAAATGTCTTTGATCGCTCTGGGATCCGCGAATGAAAGCATATTTGGCGCGAACCGAACAACATCACCATATTTTTTGTGGAGTTGATTGTGCGTAACGTGTGCCCGTCCGTTGTAGACATCTAGGACACGCCAGAAATCGGTAAATTTGGCCATTAAAGGCCCCGGGTATTTATTCAATCCCTTGTTAAAGTATTGCTTAAACAAGTAGGTAGTGAAAAAGATGAGAAGCAGGTAGAGATAGAGAGTGTAACAAGTCGATGCTAGTTGGGCTAATAGATTTAACAAAAGCGCCATTTTATATAAAGAATATGTATGTGGTCTTCTCTATAGTGTATCAAGTTCTATGCGTATGATGAACGTCTTTAGATATCTCAATAACACTTGAGAGGCATTGAATTATGGTGGATGTGCGCGGTCAAAGAATCCATCTCTGAGCATGCATGTGAGTAGTATTTATATATACATCTATCCCACCAATTCAAATTGCGCGGCGAATAAATTCCACGGTGATTAGAGAGATAACTGAATCAAAATATTCCCCGTACAGTTACTGCTTGCATTATCATATGGAGTGGTTGATATCCCGGTAATCCCGAGGGAGACTTCCAAGAACACCAATAACGGTATTCTCAAGGGCCACATCCATAAGATAAAAAAAAACTCTCCATGGATCAAAATATGATTTCTAGGAGATATATACATACTTGGGTGTTCATATGTATGGGATTTGTGATACGTAGTGACAAGTTAAACTTGGATTTTTATCATTTATTGTAGATTAGCAAGCTGTATAACGTTTACCTAGACCGACCGGCAGGCCGGTAGGCTAGATGGAGTCGCAAGTTATTATTATTATCGTCACTAGATAATTTATTAGTATCTTATACTAACCGAGTCGGAGGAGCACAGGTTAGGCATAAGAGGAAGCTATTAGAAGCTATAGCTATAGGCAAGGGATAACTCTCTGTATTAGGCTCACATCCCACCCTTGGGGCCTATAGCTTCTTGTAGCTTCCTCTTGTGCCTAGCCTGTGCTTCAATAGCTGGCTAAGATAAGTGGTCGAGTTTCCAAGATTAGTATATGGTTACTAAGTATTATAATTAAAGTTTCATGTCTGAATAGAGCTAAAGATCTATACAAAAGTTAACATATGAAGACTAAGTTAAGCCTTAGTTTATCCTAGTCAGCCGATAAGGCTTAACTTAGTCGACTTTCCGGAGTCGGTACACCACAAATATGTCTTCATAACTTCGGCTTATAAAGATAACTATAGAATAGATGTTCAATTTGATTATCCTAAGAGTGTACGTGGCGTACTAGTCTCGGAAACCCGGCTAACTTTTACTTTGTTCGGGCTAAAACTAACCGCGAACACCTTACAAGCGTTTTTCGATTTTATACCGGTGCTATCTCGGCTTCGGCCACGAGGTAGTAATCATCAGTTGACTCCCACTTAAGAGGTTGGGAGGAAATTGATACGCGGAAGAAACAGTTCACAATTGCAATCAATCAAGGATTCAGAATCAGCTTAGACGTGAATGAATTTTTAAGTCAACCCTTCTTGGATAAGTTCCCTTCAAGTCAGAGCTCTTCGGTCTCTTAGATCTCTACGGGATAATCCTTACTAGTACTGAGTTACTAGTAGCTAATAAAAAGTATTGTGGATGACGTTTCAGCCTTTTTTTTTTTTTTTAATTCCTGGCTCCCGGGCATCACGCTAGAGGCTAACTAATGCGTATCATCTGCAAGACACAGAGCGCTACCTAGTAGGCCCGCTAGGGCTACACCACTCGACCAAAAGGTCATAGAAATGTTGTGTATACTCATTATATAGCTTTGTGCATTACAATTCTACCCGACACAGGCTACAGAGCACCTAGGTGATCTCTGGGAGGTATTCACCTCCGGCGCCAAACAGTGTCTTAATATATATTAATAGTAATCCCGTCTTATGTAGCCTTTCGGCCACGTTAAATAATACAACAACAACAACAATTACAATTCTACAGCCCGCAAGGCCTGGTGACGTTCCAGCTTTAAAGTCGCATGTAGGTATGGTGGCGGACATCCAAAAGCATTATAAAAGTGTGACACAACAGGGCACCTTTTTCAAAGTAGTAGAAACCACTCTATTAAGATGAAATTCTAGAATACCATATTAGGAATGCGGTTTAAGAGGCGTATATTCTGTCCACTAGTAAACTGATACGGAAATGTGTATGGTAAATTACACAGTACCACATGATACCAAATTTTTACCATTGTATTTGGCGACAATAGAACACATCCTGTAGCTTTGACGATAATATACTAATCCGTATTATTACCATTACATTGTATTGTCGACATCAAATACATACTAGCAAGCCCGGCCTATAACGAATTGAATAGTTAGGCCTCTTGATTCGTTATAGAGTACAATTACTAGCACTATGAGGGTTATAACGCGGGTTCGTTGTAGCGGAGTTCGTTATAGGCAGGGTTTACTATTGAACGAAAACGGACGACCTTGGCTCGCGGCAAGTTTTCGCGGCAAGTTTGCCCGGCAATCTACCTGGGCAGGCGCTAATTTAAAGCGCTAGTATTTCTCAACTTTTTCCGCCCACGTGACCGTGTTCTTAGCTGAAAATTTCTTTAACTTTCCATTAGTCATCAATCTCGCTATTCAGTTGGTAGAAAATTGTCTCTTAATCACATGATTGACCGCTTAGGGTGCTCTCTTTGTTGCTCTCAAATGTTCTTACCCAATGCAACGACCTGCGTCTTAACCCTGCTGAGATCCTGTGATAAGCGCCGACATAATGGGAGGATTTTTGATACGTGGTCTCCCACGCGTTTCAGTAGCAGTAGAAGTAGTACTTTCTGCTGAAGGCTTTTGATGCGATAGGTGCCGGCATAAATCAAGTCTCCCAAGACTGCACGACTAGCAGCGCGTTTTTGACACGTTTTAGTCCTGCAGTCAATACAGGAGACAAAGACTTTGGAGGAAAGGCCATCCGGTTTTGAAAGGAAGGACTGAATTGGGAAAGCTTTGTACGCCTGCTTCAACGCCTAGAGTCCATTTTAAGGGCCAATTAAGAAGTATAGCAAAGACCAAGACCAAACCCCCAATTTCTAGCATGGAATGATAGTCAGCGATCTCAAGGGGCTCTCCCAAACCGATGTCGCTACTAATAGCACAGATAGAACTTACCACCACATATACCGGCATTATCCTTATAGGTAGCTAGAACTTAGAAGGAACAACTGTTCTCCTTCATGAGGAGTAGTGCTTTGTACATCGCCAATATAATATTTTATTCATAGAGAGAAATGGAGCCTAGATTTGCTGTGGCAGCTTCTGCTTCTACCACCGCATCTAAACCTGCCTCCCAGATTGAAGCTGCTATAGCTACAATGCCTGTAGCCCACCGAATTCCTCCGAGAGAGAGAAAGAGATTATTGAAACCCCTGAAGCGGCATTCGCACGGCTTCGGGACTGGGCTTTTATTTATGGCTTTGCTCTCTCCATAGAGTCCAGACGAAAAGCTCAGGTGATATCTCCTGAAGCCAATCGCAAAATGGTTGGGACCAAATTCCAAAGTAAAGGGCCGTAAACTTGGCCTCTATGTGTCGAAGCAGAAGAAATTAGGCGACCAGTGGGCTTCAGGTATTTCATGCCTGGAACACAACCGCACCAAATCCGAATCCCTGTGAATATGTCCGGCACCGGGAGAAAAGGCCTAGACGCCCTCAGGCAGTTGAGCTTGCTAGTTCCTATCGTGGCACCATTTCATACAATCAATCAGCAGGGATCGTCCAGAAAGACAACCTAGAACTAGGTCGGAGGGAGCATTATAATCTTCAACAAAAAGAGGGAAGGGGAGAACTTACCCAGCAAGAGGAGCTTCAGTTGAGAGATTGCGTCGTGACAAGACTTCTTCTTCCTCCAGCTAGCCCACATAGGCCTTATGTTTACCCGCGTTGCTCTAAGATATCCTTCGATCACCTATCCATTATTGCTTAAAGGCGCCCGTATAACTACATGTATCTGTCTGGTATGGGAATGAAGTAACTTCTTCGGGGCTAACCGTCTTTTCCCTTTCATCGCTATAATTGTGTAAACCAACATTCAAATCCTATTTGCGTATACAGGAGGCGGGCCAACGTTATGTTGTAGCTAGCCGGGCGCGGATAGAAGAACTCTTGCCCGAGCACGAAATGTGCATTTAGCTCCCCCCGGGGCATTTGGTATATAGTGAGTATGAATGGAATATCAAAAAAAATGAGCATGACTTATGATAAGGGGTTGGAATTGATCGAAAAAGAGCAAGAGTGCGGTGGCTAACTCGAACATGTTCATGCCATACTCTCTTCGGGCGGCCCAGGCCCGGAAGTGGGTCGCAGGAGCGGCAACTTGTGCATCATTACATTGATACATGTATTATGAATATGTCTGTATTGATTTTGAATTTCCAACCATAGTCAGCAGGGGCAAGCTTTTCCTATCGTCTCTCTTCCGTTTATAATCACCGCCCACCATATTATCTAAAAAGACAGATAGAAAGAGCCCCGGCTCGTCTTGCCCTCACGTGGCCATGCTAGCCGGGTAAACTATGATAGTATGATAATACATAGGAGTTAACCTCGGCTTTTTATCTTCTCGCTCTTCAACCTAGGATTTTAGTTCTATAGCTCGCAGTAGGTCATTTCCTATTTCTTAAACTCGTTACATTATCCTAGGCTCAATCATCCCCTACACGGTCCCCTACTGACGTGCAAACGACCGGTGCCGCCGTGAGAACGCATGCTACTGGCCCTTATCATAGACCCAAACCCGGGTGAACTTGAACTTCCAGAATAGGTGACCTGTTGGATGCGGGAAGCTGCGGCTGTGAACGCCAACGAATTGAATCTCTAAATCCATAGAAGAACCAGGAACTATGGCAAGGAGCATGAGCTATGAAGCTTTCCAGACCGATCCTTCCATACATGGGAAATTGCCCCACTATAAAGTTAGCCATCTAAGATAGACGGCGATACCCAATCATCGCCTCACATGGAGGTTAAAGATGTCCCATGTACAGTACGCTAGACCAATGGCAACCCCCTAAAACACCCCGCCCCAAGAATAAGAGTAGGAGCTGCGAACAAATTTAAGACCGCCGATGAGATGTTCAAAAATTCAAAGGCTATCTTTAGATTTTTGATAGAGGAGAAAGTTCCGAAATCTACGGATGAAACCGAATGACCACTACTACGACCTCGTTGGTGGGCTTCTCTTTCTTGCCGCGGAAGTAGAAATTCTGGAAAATGCCTTCAAAGAGGAGCTATATGGGAAGTTGACATGTGAACTTTAGAAAATGATGGTACTTTATAAAGACGATGAGTTTATTACTTTCTAAGGCTCCTCTTCTCCTTGCCCCCGTGCAGTACGGCCGAATGATTCAAACCCAGAAGATGTGAGGCAATATCATCTCCCACAAGGACTCCAGAAGAAGGCTGCTTTTATCGTAAGGGACTGTCCGTTGTGAAAGAAAGCTGCGGCAATAAAGGAGATCGAATTGCAAGATACAGGAGACGCAGATGAGGAAGCGGAAAATGGCCTTTCCTGAGAAAACTCTCCTACATGGGGCAAGAATGTGTGATCAACTTGACTACTCTAGATATGAGCCAGCTGCTTGGCGGGCGGGCCGGGGGAGGGGGGAATTCTCTGTATTTACCAGTCAAGTTGCCGAAAATGGATATGGAAATCAAATTGACACACTTTAGTTAACATCGGAGTGAATGGACACGCTCTTATCGACACGGACTTTTTGATGGGGCAACATTTTCTCTATATTCCCTTCTTGATTGTAGACCTTGTGAAGCACAAATAGAAGTTGGTTGGACAACCGTGATGTGTGTGGCTGGATGCAAAGAATAGGAGACTTATAAGACTTATAATTTGGCCTGAAGAAAGGACTCCCAAGGATATGGCTAGACTGAAACTGGAGAAGTCGCGGATCACTAGAAGGATATGGCGAAGGGATCGAGTGTAAGGCAGCTGCTGACTTTACCACTGCACACATTCAGTTAGCGTATGCAGAATCCTAGGCTAGCACCTGCCTTGATCCCAAGGCAGTGGTGGGTATGTGGGGGTTAGCGTGGTTAGCGTGTGGTGCTTTGTAAAATGGTTGGTTGCCCCACCAGACACACTGACCTTAGGATAGCAATAACGAGAGTATTATGAGATAAGGTAAGGTGACCGTTGACACAGCCTGTACTCGTACAGGTCTTGTTCGACTTGTAAATGACGGGCACCTAGCCCTAAACAGGGATACCCAGGACATTATCAGGATGAGAATAGTCCGACGCACCATGTAAATGCATATGGTGACCACAATTCGTACATAGTCCCTGCAGTGCCTCAAAATGAGCCACCGAGGACTGGAGAAATGCATGACCTCACCAGCAGGAGTGGGACGCTTGACAATGATATACGTAAGGGGTGGTGATGGTAGTGAGGAAAGGAAGGGGCGCAGGACATGAGCGAGAAAAGGAAATTCGAGTCGGAGAGAATAAGCTGCGGATGCCTCAAGATGAGACAAGGTAAGAGGGGAATTGAGAACAGATGAAATCAGGATGTGAACGCAAAGGGGCTGTATTTGTGACTATCGTGATATTTAACTTGCGCTTCAGTATAGGAGAATCTATTTATAAGGCGAAGGTTGAAACAACAAGAAGATGACAGACATATGTTTTTTCGGCATCAACCGTCCTCTTGGCCAGGTTTGACACTAGCCCGAATGAGAGGCCAACTTCCCGAAAGAGCTTGAACGGTCTGTCGCCATCTTTCGAGAGTTTTTGTCCTTGAGCGGAAGGCATGCATTGAATTAGCGAATGAGACGCTGGTGATGAGGAGCAGGTCCCTGCGATGGGATGGAAGAAGAGAACAAAGGCGATGGTCAGATAGCAACCGTTATCCATTAGACACATTGGATGCATACTTGAGCTTTACCAGAGTTGGCCTGAAGCGACGATGGGTCCATATTCGCTTCGGATCCGTCGGTCGAGGTCTTGGGTGTTTCTTACTATCCGTTGTTGTATTAATATTGAAGGCGTGGGGAAGTTAAATGAGAGGCGGCATGTAGAAGCCGGAGGCCACAAGATTAAGGACCCGGTCAAATTCGCCAGCGGCAGTCTTGTCATCACCTCAGATCCCTGAAATTTTTTTTTTTTTTTTTGCCTTCCAGCCATATCGCACCAAGGTTTAATCCTCGAAGCACGATGTGATAGTGATAAGGACTTAAGAGAAGGCATTGACCCGTAATCCTCGTCAAATATGTTTATGTACTTGTTTTCTACAACGCGTGTCTTCGTATGGCCTGCCATGTCCATACATACCAGCCTTGCGCTTTAAGTTGATGACAGCTATCGGCTGCTTCGTTTTCTTATTATAGTACTTAACATGAGCTCATCTACACCAGCCAACGAATCATGGTGCTCCAGATGCAAAAGTTTCCGCGACGCCGACTGCTTTGCAAAACTCAAGTCCGGGAAAGAACAGAAGTTGGGCAGTCGGCACGATAAATGCAAAGAGGTATTTTTAGATGACTGAGATATGTTCGAGAAAGAGCTTGCAGCATGGAACAATACTGTATTCAATGCCTTTTAAAGAATCCCCCATTCTTACAGCTTGCATTTATGCTCACTGGACTAGAGGAACAGACTAGTTCCCTCAATTTGAAACGTGTGTTTAGCGTGAACATGCTGCCAGTCGCATTCGGTCCCGATCTGCCAACAAATGAAGATGCTAGCGTTGACTAGTTGCCATCGAATAATGTGATAAAAACGCTTGCTGAGCAAATCTGGAAAATAGGAGGATTTAGATTCCGACACCGCAGGACGGAGTGGGATGTAATCAGATATATCTACCACTGCTCCTGGGATGAAGGAAACTGGCCACGTTCAGGGGCTAAGGGAAAGTGGGATGCTCCACGAATGGTTGATTGCCATGTAAAAGCAGCCCAACGTTCAAGCCATCATTTATAGATCGTACCCTGACTATCAGTTTGCGGCATGTGTGCCATCCCTCCTACAATAATCGTGAGGTTTATGACGCCGTCTTGGAATTTATTCATGATCGCATCGCAACAGTTATTCCACGACCTGCAGACCGCTAGGGTAGGATGTTGTATCCGTAGATTAAGTATACTACCAATCCCACCTTGAAAATTCACGATCCTGGCGACTGGACCCTGTCTGCACAGAAGCTGCTGTCAAAGGGCTCGGGAATTACCTCATCTATATATTCCGCTGCTAATGTGCGTGGGTTGGTGTTTTGCATCTCCCGTCCGATTGAGGAACTGGCAAAGGAGTTATCTACAGACGCTACTTTTGGCACAAACGACATAGGAATGGACTTGTATGCTGTACTCGCAGAAGTTGATGGTACTAGCGAGCTGCTAGCTTACTGTTTAATGTAAGTTTTTGGTGATAACCATAAAGGAAAGCGTACCGCAAAGCCGGGAGCGACAGTCGATCCTTTGTGCCAATGCTTACGCCCACTTCAAGCCGCTGGTCTAGACCCAAGCTTCTTTGGAACGGAGAAGGGCACGGCTGGGGTCTCTGTAATACGCGGTGTTCGGCACATACGATAACTCTCTGAACGAAATTGACTTAGAACCAGACTTACAGCGAGCACTAGATATGTTTCGGGACCAGCAAGCCAAGGCAGTGTACTATGAATACATGTGCGAAAACCCGAGATCTGAATCAAGAGATAACAGCTCGACGCTTCGGACTTGGGGCCTTAGGAATACATGGCAACAATGTATCACCAGTTGACCCAGGAGACAGGATATATTCCGAGATAAAAATCTCAGTATTGCTTACGAATACACACCGGTTATGATAATTACGTATAACAATGTAGTTTAGATCCACGGAATCGATATTTTTAGTTATCTAGAAAGAGGTCGGAGTGATCTTCGATTGTAGTAATTCACTTTCAGTCTACGTAAATATAACTATCATCGACATCTAGTACGGTCTTTATTTAAGTAAAATATATCTTTTCCAAAAATCCGATCTTTTAGTATCAATTTCCATCCTCGTGAAATGCCATGAGAAATGTCTAGACTCCAAACTTTGGAAGAAGAAATTTGGAGAACGTGGAATTTATAGATACCCGAACCATTCATTAGAGCCCGTATACAATATAAAAAATTTATTTGTATCATATCTCTTAAGTCATAGAAATAAAGCCCTACCTGGTTAAACTAGCCACACCGAATAAATTCAAATTTAAAAAAAATCCGCTATCATAATAATATCATTAAAACATATATGATCATCATTCGTTCTCGGGCATGCGACGGTAGTAGATAAAGCAATATTTAAAGATAGCTCCTGATCTAGGTATAGACCGATCAGTTGAGGGGTCAACCTTTCTAGATCAGACTGCATTACCAAGATCAGATCGGGTTTGCATGCTGTCTGTCGGGATTAGCAAGACTATAAAGAACTAATAGAATGTAGAGAGTAACATTGACGTACAAGGGTATGCATGATGTATTATATAATTATAATTGGATTTAAGCTGAGCGTGTGATTTTTAACCTACTAGGTTTTTATACAGGCGATACCACTCGACTAAAAGGCGATAGAATCGTTGAGCGTATGCTCAACACAGCGGCCTAGTCCATTGTATAGCTTTGTACCTGACAGAGCGAGCAATGACGACAGCCACAAGAATTAAAAATAAATACGTGCAAACCAGGAGCATTATCGATAGGTCCGAGGTACTATATTATCAAGCTAGCGCCACATAAAGTTGCAGCATATCAGTGGTTCCATCCGAGGTAAGACATTTCTTGCTACTGCTATAAATGCTTTCTTTAAGGCGGCTTAGCCAGCACGGGTGGGAGCATTAAGGAGGCTTGAATAAATAGTGTCCATCTCATCCCTTGCTCTATCTAGAGGCGAAGGAGTAAGGCTCGGCGTTTGCCCGCCGTGTGCTTTCACTAAAGTTTCCCAAGATAAGCTATTGGAGCAGTATAAAACCACAGAGAAGAATATACTTGGTATCAGGATGGCCGTGATCAAGTGCTCTGAGAGATCGAAAAGCTTCCCATCCGACGCATCGCTCCTAATGAGCAGAATGATGACCGACTTGCCGTGCAACGGCATGTGGTCAAGACAAGCAGTTGAAACTTTCACGGTATCATCATTGCTTGTACGAGGCTGGTAAGTATGCAATCGACGTCGTGCAGCTTGTTCATCTGCGTTAATTAAATCTTTACTTGAATTTTCCATGTCAACGGATGCACTGAGGGAGGAGATTGATGATAGCATGTCTGCCCCTAGAGGCTCATCTTCGGGCTGCTGGCTAGCCATTCTAAGGGCCCCGGCTCGTTGAGACGAGAGATTGAAACTTGTCATAAACAGATCTTGGCTCAGGGCTCCCAATAAATTAAGTTATCTCAAGTCAAGTCGATCAGGTCAAGCCTCAAGTCAAGTCTCAAATAACTTAAAATTGGTAGCGAGGAAGCAACTCCGAAAGTTGTTTATGAAGGAGGGCGAGAAGTTCTATCGCTTCCTGTAAAGGGATAAACCTCTTTTTTATTAACTTACTACTAAGCTAATGTACAAAAGGAATCGTTGAGAAAAGAAGCGAGAAAAGAAAAGGAGAAATCGGGATACAGTGGTTGCAAAGTTTTCAGAGAGAATGTTGTGGCCTAGTTACCTGTGAGCTAGGAGACAAACTACGGGCTTCAGCCCGCTACACTACCCACCGAATTCCACCTATTGGCTGCAGAATCCTAGCTACTAGAGGGCGGATTGAAGGAGGAACTGTATCGTCGGCTTACTCCGGGCACACAAACCATGAGTTTTAAGAGGCTCTCGGATGATTCCGCGGAGTCAGCGAGCCGGTTCAAGATTGCAGACCGTAATCGACCTCGCACTAAAAAGATCTCCACGGGCACGAGCTGCCATAGAGATGGACAACTGGAACTTGACTCACCTGAGCAAGAAAAGACGATAAAACGAGGCTTATGCTGTTGCTGCGGGAGATCAGGGCATATAGCTAGATTCTGCCTGGCGTTAGCAGAGGAGCCCGAGATAAGCAAGGTAGATGCCGATTCACTATCGGGAAAAGGAGATGCCTGGGAGAAGTCTCCGTTCTGGGCAAAGTAGTTAGTCGCGGTAAATTGAACCTAAATGAATTATTGGGGGAACATGAGGATAGCCTTATTATACCCATTAAACTAGGAAGAAATGGTTATTCAGTTTCAGTCCCTGCATTAATTGGCACTGGAGCAAACGGGCTGGGATTTATAGACCGGAAGGACCCTCGCCGACCTGATGACAAAGCGGTTTGATCTGGGCCCTGTCCGATTAAGCGGACCCTACAAAACACGAAGAATTCAAGGGCAACTGGCTAATCCCATCGAGCATGGCCTGGTCCTGAACCTATTTGTTGATGGGAGAAGACAGCTACAGGTTCCCTTACTAATAACCGATATGGAGGTTCGAGACGTTATATTGGGACGAATGTGGCTGGAGAAATATGGCGTATTACCCGACTGCAAACACAGACGACTAATCTGGCCGGAGGACAAGGCCTTTCTGGACGAAGTTACTGAAAAGAATTTAATATCAATTCCCAGACAGATACTCAAACGAGAGTCGGTAAATCGGGTACACCAATCCGACATGGAAAGAAGGGATGAAGCCATCGCACAATCCGAAGCCCAACATGAGAAAAACCAAGCACTGCGACCAACAATAACACCTACGAAAACACCGAAAGAGATCAAAGATCGGAAGACTGCCCCAAATTCCCAGAAGGGTGAGATCGCACTGATCGGTGCAGCTGCTTTCCATCGGCATTGCAAAAAGAAGGACACCGAGCTCTTTGCGGCGAGCTTGCATGAAACCGAACGAATCATTGGAAAGAAGCAAGGTGTCCGGGCCCGCGAGATCGGAGAGATGGCCTCGTCATTCGAAGATGAGGAGGAAAGATATCCCGAATCGATTACCCAATCAGTATCATGATTGGAAGGGTGCTTTCTCGAAGAAAGCATCTGATACCCTCTACCACCTTCCCGATACTGTGATCATGAGATCGAATTAGAAGAAGGAACCAATCCGACTACTGCCATTGGACATAGCCCCTTGTATCAGCAATCAATAGAGCAACTGGAAGCAGTGAAGAAATATCTCACCAAGAATCTCCCTAAGGGATTTATCGTCCCCAGTACTGCCCCATCTGCATCTCCGATCCTTATGGCACGAATGCCTTAGTGGTAAATTATGGTTCTGTGTGGATTATCAGAAATTGAATGCCGGTCACCAAGAAAGACCGATATCCGAGATACCCCTGATCGATGAGCTCGTGCAGCGATTGAGCAAGGCGAAGATATTGACGAAGCTAGACATCAGGCAGGGATTCCATCGAATTCGTATGTTCCCGAGATCAGAAGATATTACGACCTTTGGGAACACGCTACGGAGCGTCGCGTTCAAAGATAAAGGGATGCCCTTTGGATTGACTAATGGACCCGCTACATGCTACATTCCACGTGACCAAGATTGCAGGGATTGCAAACTGGTTAGTCCCTACTACAGTCCGGCGGGGTTCAATCATTCTTCGGATTCTGCAGATTCTGCAATTTCTACCGGCGGTTCATTCAAAACTATAGTCGGGTCGCGAAACCACTGATTAAGCTGACAAGGAAAGAAAATCCCTTTATATAGGCACTAATCAGAAATAGATATTCTTGGCCATCATGGAGCAAGGACGTGGAGCAATATGGAGACAGCTGCACGGTTTATAAGAGGACAAAATATCAAAGAGACCAAACACCTAGGCTGCTACACCCCGAATTGTCCGTGGTAGAATATTGTTATGGATTTCAGATCATCCCCTAAAGACAAGTATGGGTACGATGCGGGGAGGTCATCTTACATCGAGGTTCTGGTCGAAGTTCTGTGACCGGTTAGGAGTAAAACTGAAGTTGTCAACCAGCGATCACCCCCGCAAACTGACGGACAGACCGGGGTATGGAATCTGTATATGGCATAGAGACTAAGCCCATTCGTCAACCACTATCGGGATAACTGGTCCAAGTTACTTCCGATGTGGACTTGACTTCGCGAGCGTGTATAGAGCAAGAATCCATCGGAACATCCCCCTTTTTGATGGATAGTGGATACGAACCGAGAATTTCATTTGACTAGACTAGAGCCAATAGAGTTGAGAGCAGCGGATCAGAGGATATCAGGTTAGAGAATGTCAACGAATGGATCGAATACCTGCGAAGGATCTGGGATGACGCAAAGAGCGCGATGAAGAAGGTCCAGGACAAGCAATCCACTCAAGTCAATAAGCACCGAAGAGAAGAAGACTTTGGTGTCGGAGATCTAGTGATGCTGTCAACTACGCACCTCAATTTGGATCGCCTGGTAAGAAGCTGGCGGGGCATTGGGTATTCAAGGAGCTAAGGCATTTTTCCCTCAATCCGGCCCGAGTCCTCTCCAAAGTTGAACTTCGACCCATCAACTTGAAGAAAGAGAGCGCTAACTTTATGCCCGACACCCCCATGGGCATGTAACTGTTAGTGAGGCAGATACAACGTGAAAATGCCATGGAGAATGTTTCAAGGTCGGATTTTGAAGCCCTTTGTCGTTTAGCGGAAAAGCTGACCGTTCGCAGCGACGTCCTCGTGCACTAGAATGCTGGACTTCCGGGAAGGGCTTCGTCTTGAACGGAAAAGATATGAAAGAGGGAAGCCTCTGGGGCTTCCGGGCTTTTTTTCTCTCCCTCGAAAATCCAGAGGAGTCACGAGCAAGCGCAGGAGCTCGAGGCTTCCAAGACGTGAGAATAGGGTAAAAAGGAGGAGAAGCGATGTCAGCAGACTCTGGTCAGAGAATGAAAGGCATCTGAGGCCTAACGGAGGAAGGAAGCTCGGTTGCTAGCAGCGCTAGAGAGAGCTCCAACTTCAACAGGAGGAGAAGCGTGAAGAGGAGCGGCGCCGCAACCATGAGGCTCGGGAGATAGAACAGATGAAGAAGAGGGAAAAGAGAAGGAGAATAACGCCATCTTTGCAAAGAGAGCTCGAAATCCGGCCCAACTGGGCGGGGTAGCAATTTGGGGAGTAACTCGAAGCGGCATTCACGCCTTCTAGACTAAATTTCTACATAGAGTTTTCGTAAAGATAGTGATCTATATAGTTTAACAAGCTTGCAAGTCGATGTATTATGTAGTCGCTGAGATATTCGCCTCAGGTGCCTGCTTTTATATGGGCATTGCCTCTAGCAAGCTGATCTCCAACAGCTAGAGGAGTTCGTGGACGCGCACAACAGTCACGGCCGGCATCTACTTGCTGTACAATTACCCTGGAGGCACTTCCCAGCACTAACATTTTCAAAGTGTTAGTTAAGAAACCCTCAAAGCTAGTTGATATTATGCTAATACCTTATATTATAGGGCTCCAGCGAGACTATCGATCCGTTCATCCACCCCACAACCATCGGCAACTCCGCGGTAACACGCTTCCCCAAGCCACCCGTCAACTCTATAACGGCGAATAATAGGTTATCGTTCTCAAAATTTATTGATGTTACGCTAATACCGTATAGGGCTCCCGCGCAGCCATCAACTTCGGGCCGAAGCCACTCTTGAGTAACCCGAAAAAAATACCCCTGCAGCAGCAACGGCTGCCGTCGGAGTCGGATGCCATCCATAAAAGGAGGAGCGATGTCGCTGTATCGCCGTTGCAAGGGCCGTCCTCTCCGGTAGAGGTGAATTCCTCACCATCGTCACGGCAATCTGGTAGTCAAAAGCGCATGAGGGAGGATGAGCCATCCCCGGACAGGTGGTCAAAATAAGGGGCAGGTCTAGTCAATGCACCTTAAGCAATTAATTTCGGTGATTATACTAACAACGCCAAGTGCCGTGAGCGAGATCAGGACCAATGTGTGGTCACAAGGCTTGGTGACCAGATAGATGTGGCTCACATTTACCCATTCTCAATGCGTTTTGTATCCGAGTCGGCATCCGAACCGATGAACTTCTGGCGAGTCTTACGAATGTTCCGGCGTGACAGCCAAGCTGAGGCAGCTACCTCCTCTCGGGAACAGAAATTGTCAACAACTTGCTCTGTCTCTCGCCAGATGCTCGCCAGCATCATGGAAGCGCGCGGTTCGCCCGGAGCCTTGCGAGCTGTCTGAGGATAAAAGACGCCTCAAGATCAAGTTCAAATGGCTGCCAAGATGCAAACACTCAGGGAAGTGGATATCCTCCAGCGGCCTCTCACTGCGCAAGGAACCGGCCACGTTCTTCGGTGAAATCTGCTTGTGGAATGTAGAGCGGGGGGCCCTTCTATGTTCCGGGCTTGGACTCTGGCCGGAGACGAGGATCCCGCGTTGTTGCCCTTCCCGATGGGCGCATCTTAGAAATTCAGTGGGTGCTACAGCACCCTGCGGGACTCACAGAAGCGGCGGAGCCGAGGGAAGATCTCTACGGAGATGACGACAACGATGACCGAAAATGGCCGATCGAATGGGAGGAAGAGTATTTGAGCTGCTCCTTTGCTCCTTTTTGAGCACTCTAGATAAGCTTGCAACATCTCCTCTTTCACGATAATTACCACCGGATGTAGTAGCCAGAGTTATTTCGTGGTTTCTAACTGGTACGGCCCTTTCTTTTGCTGGCAGCCCATAAGGTCACCTTCGGCTATATCTAGTTGAGTTACAACCAACGGTCCCACGTTATATAAGTATATGGCACAAGCTTGCAAGCGGAGAGTTCCATTATTATATATATAGGATTATCGGTGTTTTAATTTATTTTTTTCATAGTTATAAGTATGTAGATTCTCACTACCTTCGCCTCACAATGACAAGGACTTAGACTTAAGTTCTAGAAGTGCGTGGAGGTAAAGAGGCGGCAGTGGTGGCAAAGCGTCAATTCAAACGGTCTTGTTATTTATATTATTAATTATTTATTAATCGGGCCCATGCTACCTCCAAGAGCTTCCTTACTTTTACATCATTACATACCTATGTAGTGCCTCCTAGAATCAGAACTATTAGGCCCTTGTTCACATCGCAGTCTAGAGGAGCCATGGCAACCCCTCCATCATACGACCCTGTGAAGTGCAATTTTAGCCATGTCCTCGAGGACCCCTCCAAGCCTCTCGACATCCCCGCCATCGAGCGATTAACGCGGCAGATCACAGAGAGTATGGACAAGTTGTTGCTCAGATCCCTCACCAACCAGATAGCACAGCTGCTTCCAATCTTGCAAGAAGACCCGAGCCCGTTAACGACATTAGGAGTTAAAGCTACTGCGTTTCTTACGTTCTCTGAGATTTATTCTATCCACCCTTCCATTAACTTCATCGCGGGGCTGAAAGCTCCCTCTCCTCCAATCAATCTCTTGGCTCTCTCACTACTCAGGAAGGCAGGTGGGACACCGGGGGATGCGGTGATTGTGGCTAGTAACTCAGAGCTCGTTATCTCGCTGATCGAGCTCTGGCTGTCAACGTCAGCCACCGAAGTCGCACAAACTGCGTTTGACGTTCTCTGGTCCCTGCTAGAAGTTGATCATGTGGGCTCAGTGCAGGCTATTGACCGGGATGGCACCAGAGATCTTGTTACCGGACAGGGTCTCGTGTGGAGAAAGATATTTGCCGACAAGGACGTTTATTGCCTTTTCTACTTGATGTGCAGCCTTACTGGTCACAGTCAGCCTAAGGATCTTTCGAAACGTGAGAGAACCGTGGCTCAGGGGCGGTTGCTTGATTTTATCGTCAAGGCAGGCACATTACGTTGGGACACAATCGCAACCTCTCACTTCCCGGACATTGAATCCACCTATCGATGTAATAGTTTGTTGCATTTTGCGGCTTGTCGAATGGTTGATACCGGAGATGTCCTAATGCACATGACTCTACTGAATTTCTTTCGTGAGCTCTTGACTGTTGATTCTCCGGGTTTGATGCCCCGAAAACCTTCTCAGTTAGCTACGCCTTCTTCACCCGCGCTTGATTTCCTCTTGAACCAGGGCCTACACGAGAAGGTGTTAAGCTACTATCTGGACCCGTTGAAACTCGATTCGGTCGACAAATCATATCTCTCTAGTCCGGTGATGGCGTATGTAGCGCAATACGTGCAACTATATCCTAACCATCTTCTACAGAACCCCGAACAGTTGCTGGACAGTATTTTATCCCGTATTCTTCAGTCTCTATCAATTCCATCAACTCAATGGGCGCATGGGCCAGTCCCGACCGGTGACCTTACCATATTATCTTCTCTCCCTCGAGTAATGCTGGTCGAAGCTAGCAGGAGGTCGTTGAATCCTCTCTTGTCTCTTCCAACAAACCCCACCAATGAGGATGTTTTGTATACTCTGGCAAGTATTTTTCATGGGCCCGCCGAATCAAGGGAGGTTCCTGCCACGGGTTTGAATGCTGCAGGTCGAACCTTGACAAATCCGCATAAGGAGGCTGCAGCCGCTCGAGTCCTTTACTTCGAATATCTAAATCATCATGCGAACTTCTGGGATCACATCGTGGCTGCGGCCGATATTCTAGCAATGAAAGACGTGGCCCTTGCAGCTATTGCTTTGATGAGAGCTGTCACGACAGCGCACTGGCAGCCCCTATCGTCTGGCGAGGCCGAACACATTTCTACCCAGGCTCGGTTTCAGCTGCCGTCTGAGCACCTGCTGGGTCGATTGTCTCCTTCCACGCAAGGAATACTCCCAGCCTCAGGAGTTTGGGCTCTCCTTACTCCTCCGGCTATGACAACCGTTCTTCCGTATCTTTTCAAGCCCCCTAAAACTCACGCCAATTCTGTCGGAGGCGGTGCAGGAGATCCGGAAAGCGCCATTTGGATAATTGCTTCAGCGAAGTATGATGCTCTAGTAGCCTTGTATTGCACGCTGAGAGGAACACCAGCCCAAACAGAGGAGTTCACCGATATCTTGCGGTCTCTGGAGACACGGGTTAAACAGGGTCCCTGGGGACGTGTCTCCCAGATCGGAAGCAGGGTGGACGCATTGGGAATTTAGATCAGCCTTATTTTCTCGGCTACCACTATTATGTGTATACGTAGACAAAGGACTTGAATCAAATTTATTTAAACTATACATGTAATATGCTGTGGCTGTACTCTATGCAGCCCGTTCAGGATACTGTTTGTTCGCTCAATTTTCGGGTCGTAAATTTAAATTGGTGGGTCCCGTAAACCGCAAGTAAAAAGGCGGGAATCCCGAACGCGGACAAACTAGAATAGTCCTAAAATTAGCTTCACAATTCCCGCCATTCTGTTAACCATGTATATATATGCCACTATCTTCGCAATAGCATACAGAATATCTAAAAGAGTCATTACGTGTATCATGTCACGATTCGGTGCGAGGAGAGGCAGGAAGCTTCCTGGGGCGGAGTTCACTTGGGACCATGAGCCAAACGGAGAGTTTGATAACGCACCAACTCCGCTTTTCCCTGTCCGTTTCTCTAGTGATCGGCTTTTCCCTTCTTACCTTCTCATCTTCTCGTCCTTATTTATTTTCCCAGGCAAGAAAGCTTGCCAGAAGCATTCGACATCATCATGATCTGCTTTCCCGGGCTGACTCTGAACTCAGAAATATCCGGTCCCACAAGCCAGAACGTTCAATCCACGCGAACAGTCGGGGGTTAACTGGTATAAAACGCTAAGGGAAAGGTTCCGCGAAGGTCCATATTATGCGGTGATTGATGTTGCCAGCACTTCCGCAAAGAAAGGAAGCGCTGCACGTGCCCGCTTTGATCCTTTCTACGGAATGCCGTCTTACTACGCTGAGAAGTACCAGAAGAGGACCAGGACAGTTCCGGGGCTTGAAGGGCGGCCGTACAGTCAGTTTCCCTTTCGCTTTACCATTGAACCTGCTATACGAGTATTCTAACTCAAATTACCCGGAAACTACTACAGTCATGAAATTTTTCCCGCGCGAGCTATGGCCGGCAATTCAACCAAGCTATAAGCCAGAGATTGCCGCCGGCGCGGATTCAATAAAACGCCTGGGGATAAAGCGTGGGTTCGAAGATGACGAAGATGAAGACGAAGAAGAGGCCGTGAAGCGGAAGAAAGCCGATGAGGATGAGGATGCGCTAGGGGGTAGAAGGAAGAGCGACGATGAGGGAGATCGTCTAGAAGAAGATGAAGAACAAGAAGAGGAGCTTGTGGACAACGACTTTGAAGACGACGATGATGAGATGGGAGGCGACTATAACGCGGAACAATATTTCGACGCTGGAGACGATGAAGGTGATGGGGACGGATTTGCTGATGGTGGAGGAGGCTATGATGATCATGAGACATACTAGTGATTCTGCTAAATATCGATATCCGTTTTCTTTTCGTTCCATTTTTCAGAGGAGCTGGGTCATACCCCAAGTATATGCCCTGCTTCTCGCATATAATTCCTATCCATTTTAATGTCTGGCATGCTCAATCGGGCATCATGGAAGCTGCGCGAAAGATTCCTTCAACAGCTTGATTCCAATAAGTCGTATCCCCGTGGGAGGGTTCATCTTCCATCCCCCAGATATCCCCTTTTGGAGTGCAGACGATGAAGTAATTGAACGATGCAACGAGACTCATTGTTACAGAACCGTCTACGGTTTTAAATAAGTGCCAGATTCTTTAGAATACTTTATGTAGTTTAGCCGATTTAGGACTAGGTGGGCAGGTTAGTGTAGTGAAGAAAAAAGAGACAATTGAAAAGCTACCGTGTACTGTATAGAAGTGTTATCTTAACCCCACATCAAGCTCTCGTCATCTTAAAAAATTTCTCTTGGAACCATGTCTACCCAAAATTCTAAGGATTCTATTTCCACCAAAGTCATCCTAAAAAATTCTGCCGCCTGGGAGCAGTGGAATGGTCACTTCATCAATCAGGTAAGGGCTTATGATCTTTGGGAGTATATCCAACGCAGGAGAGTTACTCGTGAAGCCGACCAAGCCGGCTATGTCAGATTTCCCTTAGAAGACTCGTCCACGAGCCCGCCTCGACACACAATAACACGAAAATCCCGATTCTCAGACACAAGAAGCACTTGAAGAAGCAACAATAGCCCCCGCCCGATGTGACAATGACTCCCGAGTCTAAGATCCCTGCTCCAATTACACTTGCCGATCTAACGGCCGACGGCCAAAAGATCTTTACACTATCCTGGAGGATGAGCTGAAGGCCTATGACAGGCAGCAAGACCATGTCCGCAAACTTATGGAGTGGATAACTGCTAATGTATCTACTCAGTATCAGTTAACCTGCTGCCGATCCACCGATTCCTTATTGACGTGGTATAAAAATCTCAACGGCCGCAGGAACATCAGAGCGTTTGGGAGATCCTAACGCACGTAAAAAATACAAACAAGCCCTTAAAACACCGAAGGCCAAGGACCTATATGCCTGGATTGCAAAGGCAAGAACGTTCTCGCGGCTACCCGAGCATCGGAATAGTTTGAGGATCTCTTAGTTGCGATTCGCCCTATCCTACCAAGGTGGACGGAAGCATATACGATCAACGAAAACCCTCAGATCGATGCGAATACCTGGGACCATAGCACGGTGGCAAATGATTTTCGGAGGGCTGCGACATCTGATATAAAACCGCCCACCATGTCTTCCCCCGCAAGCTCCGCCATTACCTGGAGAGCCACATTATCTGCCACCTTCGAAAGCCGGCTTCCTGCTGTTGCCTATGCCGTCGGAAATGGCATAGAATATGATCCTGCCGCGTTGATTCACCAGCTGTACGACAACTCCAATGACCCGGTTACCCTAGTGGTTTTCTGTGTGTTACAAACCGTTGACACAGCCCTTGAGCATACCGCAGGAGAACGTAATTCTGTGCAAGAACAGCTTCACCTCCGTCAGGTGGAACTGGAAAACTGCCAATCTGCCCTACAAAAGAAATCTGGTCTCTGCGACAAGCTGTCTATGCGCCTAGCACAACATCGCCTAGCCGAATATCAACTTCTTTGCTAGGGACTCCTCCCCCGACACCAACCATCAGGGTAAACCGTATTGACTGGAAAGTGGAACACATTTGAGCCGCTACTGTTGTAGCCGAAGTTGTACCATAGACCCCTAATGGAAGGCATGCAATAACGACATTATGAGCCTATATCCTACCCAGGATATATGCATTGCTATCGTTTAGTTTGGTTGGGAGGTCTGGATGTCTCTTATCCAGCATGGCCTGAGCAGTGGCCATCTCCAAGGAGGGTACAGATCCATGCGACCGTATAATCGTGATACCGAAAACTTTGTGTGACATTCCCCATTTAAGATTGCCTTATCAGGAGCTAGTAGGATATCTTTCCTTGGTTGTGGAATTGGCGTAATGAGATGCCCCTGTGATATCAAGTCGGGTCAGCATTAAGGGGGGTGAAGCCGAACTAACATAACTGTAATTACCGAGACTATATGTCAATTTTTATTTCTATTACCTGGGTTGATTTCACACCGCCTAATTAATTGGCGCTACATATCTCGACACAGTCAGCTAATAGAAATGGTTTATCTTTATCTCACCGTGGCTCAGACAGCACCAGAGATCTCAACGAACCGAGACTAGCCGAGACGAGCCGAGACGAGCCGAGGCCAAGCGAGACTAGTCCAAGACAAGCAATTTTTGGGCTCGTCTTGCCGAGACCCAAGCCGCTTGCCAAGACGGCTCGTCTTACTTGACTTATTCTATACTGTCACACATCAACCTGCTTTCCACTTCTCATCTATATTTGTGCAAAGTTGTAAGTGCATATAGAGCCTCTCTGAACCTCTTCATCTCCTTTTGATACATTTCTCGCCTCCTATTTTTTTTGTAATGAGGTCACCTTATGGATTGCGCATCACGATCACAATTGCGACCAAACTGACGTGACTGATAACCAGACCGTCAACACATATGTTAGCAGTATACTCGTATAACATTAGACTTATTAGTGTGGTGTCTTGAGTAGAGTAGAAAAGGGCGGAGACTGAGCCCATCCCTGAATCTGATAGTGATCAGCGTTCATAGCTGATCTCCCATCCTTAGGACTTTGGGCCATTAACACAGAACAGACATAGAGGATGGCAGTTGCAACACAGAAATAGGTCGACAAATTTGTTGAGCCTCTCAGTTGCGGAACTCAAACTCTTAAATACAGAATTTCAAACTCAAACTCTCAACCCTAAGTGCAGGATACTACCATCAACTAGAACAGCCATGATTTAGGTTTTCCCTCTTAAAGACTCTCATTCGAATTCTCATCGAATTCTCGGGCTCGGGTTATAAGGTTTAGGCTCATTCGACCCCCAACTTCAAATTCTTGAATGCGGACACTCAGGCCCCCTATATAGTCTCTTGTTGGGTTTTAGGGCTTCTAACTCGGGTTCAGCTCGCCTGGTGGATAACGGAGCGACTCCTCTTCAAGTAAGACGTGGTTCTCTTTTTCCCCTTTGTCACTCTCCTCATCATCCGTCAGTTCGCTCATTTTCCTCGATTTGGTTCGGAAAGCTGAGAGAAAACGACAAGCCGCTTGGTAACTCGGATCTGTCTTGCGAGTAGATCTCCATCAAAACTCTCCGCCTCTAGGCTATAAAATGATTCCACCATCTAGGCTCTTTCAAGAAGATGTATTCAGGAACAGGGCCCAGCCAATCTTCGTTGTCCTCAACGCCGTCGGGAACACCAGCGTCACACTTGACCAAGAGCTGCTCGATCCGTCTATCGATGTCTAGCACGGGTGCAAATAATCCTTTCTGGTCATCAGCCATTAGTTTATTGAGATTCTTCTTACTTCTTCGTGTCTTTGGCAGAGGTCAGGGAACGGCTCCTAAGTGTTCTGAATGGTTCCAGTGAGAGACCGCATTTCCTCCTTCAGCTTCCTCTCCTCTCGCCTAAGCTCCAAGATTTCAGGGTGTCGGCTGATTGTTTGGAGCTGCTCGTTGGTAAGATTGGAAGGGGCCAAATGATCTCGGTTTTCGTACTACCCGCCGCCGGAGACCGATCGAAGGAGAATAACATTTTGAAGATCACATAAGAAAAACTTTCTTTGATAGTTCTCTCGTAAATTTTAGTACCGGATTGACTAAGCGTTTTATTCCACTCCTGGCCTCGGAATGTTAGACTGATTTTGGGAACACGTCCAGCGACATCTTGTTCAGAGAAGCCCCAGTTATGAGTCTGGCTATGTAAAAGGGAACATTTATGATTATAGCCTCATTTGCAGTCCAACGTCGAAAGTTGTAGTGGCTAAGCTCAAACCCTGCATCCTCACTGAGATCGGTCAGGGCAAGTCATCGTTAACTTCCGATGAACTTCGTAGCCATATGCTATCCGCTCAACAGAGGAATTTCTAGCCTGTCCGCCATGCATACCTAACCACATGATCCAGCAGATTTGGTAAACTAGGCTGTATGATATGATAAAAGGATTTTCGCGGTCGGAATTTCAGGTACGTAAACTTGGATGTGAATTACAAATACACACACGCACTAATTGATTCGCTTTCCATACTCAATCACCCTACTATTTTAACATGGTGAAGCCTCTTGCTGAGAGCATCCCCCTGCGACTATTGTGGTTATTTTTAAATTAAATGAGCTTGGGTATTCGTATTGCGAAATTCAGGCTGAAACAAATGTCCCAAAACTAATCTACCATTG
The DNA here is from genome assembly GCA_019804575.2 of Pseudotulostoma volvatum. NCBI lineage: Eukaryota > Fungi > Ascomycota > Eurotiomycetes > Eurotiales > Elaphomycetaceae > Pseudotulostoma > Pseudotulostoma volvatum. Next base: position 16,696 of record JAHQZX020000074.1, on the reverse strand, counting down.
CCCGCATGCTTCAAAAGCGCACATTCTACGAAAACCGGTCGGGTTGTTTTCGTCATTAAGATCCCCCTTAAATCAGCTTAATCGAAATACTGTATCTCGCTAAAAATGAGATGTACGCATTTCAAGCCTCGCCAGAAGCCATATCCGACCCCGAATCATAGGTAAACGAGAGTGACTAAAATGGGTGAGAAGACATGTGCACTGGATAGAGGAAGATAGGCGCTGTGTGATCTTCTCTGACGAGAGCACTTTCGAGCACTGGAGGACTAGACTCAACGCGTCAGGTATTTTAAGCCTACATTCAAGTCTGGACGACCTTCCGTTAGTGTTTGGGGTTGTATGATCGACAGCAAATGACACGGAAAGCCAGGTCTTCTAGACTTTAGTGTTCGAATAAATGCAGGTCTATTTTAACTGTATTCTACATAAATACGATTATCCTTTTTATGAGAAGGTCGCTAAAGCCCTCAGGGACTCGAGGATGGGTTAACGTTTTATCAGGATGATGGGGCTCAATATCACACATCAAAGCTAGTTCAAGACTGGAGGCAAAAAGGATGAAAATGCAGTGAATGACTTGGCGTGCCCAGTCTCCTAACTTGAATCCGATTGGGGGCTTGATACATTATTAAGCCAAAAAATTACCAAAGGCACCATCAGATCCAGTCGGTTAACGAACTGGGCAAGATAACCAATGAGGAATGGGGTCGGATTGGAATAAATGCGTTCAAGAGGGCTGTTTACTCGATACACGAAAGGCATGTTGCTGTGATCCACGCCAAGGGTGGTCATATCAAATAGATTTCTTTGTATTTGGTTGTTATTGCTACTATCAAGTGGATTGGGGGTGAGTCTAGCAGCAGCGTTTGGATCCTTCCTGAAATCGGCGCCGATTGCAATATTTAACGGCAATATCTATCATAGCACCAAGACAACTGTATCTAGTACTAGGCATTGAAGCAGCTGCAAGATCGCTTTTCTTTGCTATTTAAAAAAAAAAAAAAACTAGGATAATTAAATGGTATGCCATGATACTCTTTCGGTCTGAGAACTTGGACTGGAAGCGACCTCAAGCTACTACTGTAATATCGCCATCTATAGCGTAAACCAGAAGGGAGCCACTTCTGGTTCCATTAGTAATCTTGTCGCCCTCCTCGCCGTTTTGTGATAAAGATGTGTCGACGCCAAAATAGACAATTCATTCGCTGTAAAAACGATAATATTCCCGTTCGGGTGTGGATTATCAAAGGCATAGTTGTAGGGAATAATCAACGAAGCATTCGAAGGGGCTACCGTTCCATTTGCATCAATGTCGCAGGGAAAGACAGAGCCAGGTATAGTACTGTGTCCATATCTCTTGTTGCTGGTCCACTACAAGGTACCATCTCCCAGAGTTCAATATGCGTAAAGCTCGGTGTTTTCCCTACCTGGATAAGTATTACCATCTTGGTTCCCCTATGTCCACCTTCATGCCACCAGCATGCATCCAGCTTCAAGCTGAGATAGTCCTTCAGAATAGCTAACCTCAGTAACAAGATTAGGCTATGATACTTTACCAGCTCGTGAGTTACACCCACACCCGAAAGCCCCATCTGCTTCTTTGCCTCTACCATTATGAGTAAAGCAGCCAAGAGGAGCGATAGATTTGGTATTATGTCCTGGCATCGCAGCCACTTTAACAATGACGTCCCCCTAAAGGACAAAGTTGTCACATCGTGGCGGCTAGACGACATAAGTGTGATAATAACCCATTCGATCTCTCTGTCATACCATATGTGTGTGCATCCAGCTTTATATGATTTATATCTATCGAAAATTTCGTCTGAACAAGCTTCAGCAAGAAGTCAAATCGTTGTATCAGATTTCCAACACTGCTTGGCGGTATGTCGGAGTCTCTTTAATGTGGACGGTGTGGTGGAATCAAACTAGCTGGTTGTAGCTCGTGGGGCTTAGGCTGCTAGACCATGAGGAAGCCTCATAATTCGACTTTGACACATGGTATATACTACTCATCGTTTCCGGAGAAGGAACCAATGCTCTTAACCTTGTAAAAGAGACAATAGCACCCAGATAGGCGTGAAATAGAGAATAATACTTTGAAGGTAGAGTAAAGGTAATTTCCTAAAATTATACTAGACTCGCTACATATGCAGTGTTCTTAAGTATATTATATTGTGATCATACCTGGAGTTACGTACTTTGTTTGCTATGGTGGCAAACAGGACAAACATTTTAATATAAAATGTTAAATGTTATGTATAGATAAAGATAATAATAGGCGTGAATGGTTCGGGTATAGATAAGTAGTACTGCTCTAGTACATTGATATGTCCTAAGGATATCCAACTATTATACCACCAGAAATCCAAAACCAAGAATGGCGGAGTCATCTACCAATGTTTTAGTTTCTTCTAAATCGTCGGATTCCGGTCTTCATGTCCAACTTCATCCGCTTGTTCTTCTTACCATATCGGATAATGTTACAAGACATATCGCAAGACAACAACAGGGTCCAGTCGTTGGAGCTTTACTTGGCCAGCAGAATGGTCGAGAAATGAGCCTAGAATATGCGTTTGAATGCGAGGTAATCACAGCATCGGATCAAGACGTTTTCCTACATCAGGCATGGTTTGAGAAACGAGTTAAACAATGTACGACGTCCGCCTGAGATGAAGACAATGTCCCTAGAGCTGACCACAGAGGATGACAGTCAAGGATGTACATAAGGCGCCTGCTCTGGACTTAGTCGGATGGTTCACAATCACTCCACCTTCTGGCCCTAATTTCTCGCATCTTCGTATCCACCGCTGGATTCTCCAAGAATTCAATGAGTCAGCTGTGTTGCTTGCCTTTCATCCATCGCTGATGCAGTCATCCGCCGCGAACGGGGCCAAGCTCCCTTTAACGATTTACGAGAGTCTCTTTGAGGGAGAAACCACCGGTGACGGGGATAAGCGGATGCATATCGACGGGGAAGACCAGCTATTGAATATCAGATTTCGAGAAGTTCCGTACTCGGTTGAGACTGGAGAAGCGGAGATGATCAGCGTGGACTTCGTCGCCACCACTGGGGGCAACGCTATGGCCGTTCAGGCCCCCGTTTCTGACTCTCAATTACAGCCGAATAAGAAGGACAACAAGATAATTTCGAGGCAAGATAGAACCGCCGACCTAAAACTGACGCCTACATCCCCACTTTCACCGGAAGATGAAGATGGTAGGTGATGACTGTGCTTTTCGTGAGAGAAGGTCCTAAGTTCACCGATCTCTACAGTGATTGCAAGTCTTACGAACCGTCTCAACGCCATCAAAACATTAGAATCTCGAGTACGACTGATCAAGATATATCTGTCCGAGCTGCCCCCTCCATACCTCGATAACACTGTTCCTGAATCTAGACACTCGAGTCCACCATTACTCTCTTACCCAATCCTTCGCCAAATCGCTTGTCTTATCTCTCACTTATACCTCTTAAACCCACAAGATCGGCAATCTTTCGCTGTTGAGTCACTCGCGCAAGCAAATGATGTGTCGCTAGTCTCCCTGCTTGGCTTGCTGGGAAAGAATGTCCAAGGGATGCGGGAACTAGGCAAAAAGCTAGCCATTATAGAAGCAGTAAGACAAAGCAATGCCGCCTCTCGAAAATCACAGCTGGGAATATCACCCCGGTTTGAAGAAGAGCTCTATACCCCCCGGGAGGCTGGTGTGACAGGGAAGTTCGTCTCCTAACTCCCTTGTCCTTTTTTTCTTTCTTTCTTTTTTTAATAAGGAAAAAAAAAACAATTCTATTGGTTAATTATGATAATCATTGTCATCACTATATCACAAAAGTGTCCATCTTCTCGACATCAGTTTGATGATGAACGGACAAGAAGAAAAAAAAAGGACTTACGTCGGATTCACCAAATAGTGGATGACCGGCAGGACTCATTTACCTATCTCATTACTTAATTCGTCGATTGACCAGCCTATTCTTTAATGCCCGGAACGGCCGACCCAGGCAACCATTCGCTACCCTTTTTTTCTTTATCTTTGCTTTGCGTGTACCTGCAATCGTGATATATGCCGGAAAAGGGGAAAAAAAGCAACACACGCGTAACAAATATGATAAGGTGAGGGATGAATAATTCAATAGGGACCAGATCATACCATTCTTATTCGTTGCAGTTCCCGCTAGATTCGAATGACAGCAACTAGGCCACAAGGCCTTTGGCCAACTTTTATATCATTCTCTGTGACTTGGGTATTGTGATACTAGTAGCTTAAGTGTCCATAGTGTGTATAAGGGCTCAAAAAAAAAAAAGGAAGAAGGAAAGAAGGAAATGAATGATCCCATTCAATGACCCAACGTGAATCAATTGGCTGTTTTTTTTTTTTTAGTTTGGGCTTCTCTCTGGATCCGTGTCTCAGAACTGTGATTTAGGACACCTCCTATGATAGTATGAGAGGATCTAGTGTACCTTCAATAACGATGTGCAGTTTTTATTCCTTTTTTTTTTGTTTTGTTTTGCTTTTCTTTGGCGGTGAGTGATGCAGGATCTTTGATATGAGCTGATAGCTGCATCTTGCATTGTCATTGTGGATTGGAGGCTTATCTGGCTTACCTGACATTGCATGTGTGACATGCATGTTTATTTGTGAATCTGTATGTACTACGGTAATGATGTATGTGTAACGGAGGAGAACGCCACCAGGTTCAGGAAGCTTGGGGATAAGCATATTCTCACCTCTCCAGTTTTGCCATCTTCCCTCGGGCGAGTCAAAAGGAGGTGAGGTGTGAGAGATACCAGGGGGTTGATGATGGGTCACAACTTAGTAGGAAGAGGGTCGCCACGCTCGGATGGAATGGCGGTGGTCGATGGGGTCTCCAGCTGCTGGGTGAGGTGAGAAAGGAAAGAGAGGAGGAATTAATAATGCATCCGACTATGATAGTATGGGATGGATGCATGGAAGGATGGAAGAGGAAGACGCTTAGGGCCACGTGGACGAGGCTCATGGACGGTTGGGGGATTTATTTTTATTTAGGTAATATTCTGGTGGTAATAGATTTGGGGAGTATCGGAGTTGGATTTACTCATATCATACGATGATCGATGATATGGTATGACCCCTTCCTCCTACAGTACAATAGTTATTGTATCTTAAGTTATTCTGGAATCTGCAGCCCTGCTCTCCCCCCCCGCTGCATGCCCTACTAGCTAGTCGGTCTTACCAGGTGATCAGCGTACATGAAACATACATACATACATATCCGAATCTGGGGGAATGATTTCCGGATAATGGGTCCTATACGATCTAATCCAAATGATAAATCCGATCCGACATCCAGAGTGATCCACGATTTGTTTCTCGAACGTCATGTCGATTCACGATATCCATCCCGGGAAGAAACCGGCCGGGGAATCGGGCACCAGCTTCCCCTTCCCTGTCTTGTCTCTTGTCTCCGGTCTCCCCATCGGCCATCTGCCTTCTCAGCTGACAGGACGCAGGAGAAAGCTTCCGTTTCTTTTGCGTGTGTCGGACTGGGTGCAGATTCTGCCATCCCTGGCTTTCCATCTGACTCCTGGATCCTGGTCCTGTGCCCAGGGAACCGGCGCGGGCAGACCGGAGGGACCGGACCGGGTCGTATTCATTCCTCTTTGGTTTCTGTTTCTGTTTCGGTCTCTGAAGAGGGAGCGACAGAGAGAGAGAGAGAGAGAGAGAGGGAGAACAACCAGGATTTGGATCGGGGGGGAAGGAAATTGCTGTCGAATCCAGAAAATGGTGATGACCGGAGGAGATAAAGCGGGTGAACCTTTTCCTCTTTTCTTTTCTTTCCTTTTCTTTTTTTTTTTTTTTGATTTGCCCTACCGTATTCGGTCTCGCGATGCTGAGACATGAAACGGGAAAAAAAGGAGAAGGGACAGACCATCATTGAGAAGAGAGAAGGGCAGGGCAAGTGAGATAGATATATCCGTTATCCTCGACCTTAGGTAGTCTGATCTTACATACTCATTAGGTATTATTATTACTCCTGAAATGGTGATCATTCCAGGAAATAAGAGGGGATCCCTTATCGGGCTCTGAGTTACTAAGGGACCATCGTAATAGGAATCGGGGATCATAAGAAAGAAAAACCATCTTATTACTAAAGAGACGACTAATCATTATCGGATGGCAAAAAGGAAAGAAACGACGAGGCAGATCCGACTGGCTGGGTTCCCCAACTTCTCGAACCATCATCTCCTGCCATCTTCTTAGATCCGGAGGGAGTTGTCTCAATCCCAATATTAATCCACATCTACGCGGGAGAGGGGCGAGGATGAAACAATGGACCAACCCATCCCAATCTCTTCTTTTTCAGACACGTTGATCCACCTGTCTCTGATCTGACGAGGAGTGGGATTGGGGAAGATAAGAACGATTAAGTTAATATATTATACTATAGAGAGAACTATATATAGATAGATATAGATGAGAGAGAGATATATATATATATATCAGTGATCTTATACTACTATATAGAATAATAATAAAAAAAAATAAGAAAGAAGAAGGAGAAGAAAGCCGGTGGCGTTGCACATCCTTCGATCTATCGATCCGTCTGGATCCACCGATCCCAGTCGAGGAACCGACCCGAACCCGCCGTCTGGTAAAAAGTCAAAACGAGTCCCAAAGACTTCGAGACACGCGCCATCTTTCTTTCTTCCTTTCTTTCTTTTCCTCTTTTCCTCTTTCTCACCTCTCTTTACCTCTCTCTCACCTCTCTCTCTAACCTCTCACCTCTCTCTCTAACCTCTCACCTCCCGCCTCCCACCTCTCTCTCTCTCTCTCTCTCTCTCTCTCTCCCCTCTTCCTTCTTGTCGATCAACCTTCTTCTACTCCGCCCGTCTCTGCTTCCACTTCCCTTTCGGTGGCAATCTTCCTTCGTGCCCATCGCTTAGCCAGCGTCATCCTGTTTGTTGACTGAGCGAAAGCATGTCGCGCAACAATGGACTGATAAACCAACACGACGTTGCTCGATGAGAGATTTCTCCACGGTGGACATGGATTTCATTGTAGGTGCTCTTCCTTTTCTTCATCCGCAATCGTGCCCCGAACCAGCTCCCAAGAGCTCCCGCAAAGTTCGTCATCTTCCAACGCCCCCAGAGCTGACGGCTCAGCTCTCTTTGACGCATTTCTGCGAGGTGCATGGCCCGACATCAATCCTCTGCTCCCAAGTTCTGCCGTTCGCCTGTGCCCAGTGTGCTTCCCATCCTCTCGACCCCACATGGTCCTCCCCGACTCAGAGTGCATCGTCATTAGCTCACCAGGACCGTCATGAGGAAGCGGGCGACGATGATGATGCGGACGTCGCCACGCTGGCGTCTAGCTCAAGAGCCAGCCGCACATCAGCCATCCAGACATCAGCCATCCAGACCATTGAGGACCACCCGTGCTTCCTCAAGACCCCACACAATCGCGCCGACACAGAACGGCCGAACCGCTTTGGGGGGGAAGAAGGGGACACTTGTGCCAGCTGCAGCATTGCACTGCCCGACGATGTGAGCCGCCAGCTGCCCCCGGGCGCCCCGGGCGCCCCTCGCGCCGATGGGAAAGGCCACCATGGCAACCCAGTGTTGCGATCCTGCGAGGTGACTTGCTCCTGCGGTGGTGGTCATGCTGGAGACCCCGATGTGGAGCTGTTTTCCGACCTGCCCCGTCAGTCATCGTCCCCAGAATCGCTCCTGATGTCATCATCTACCGCATCTGATGCGTCCTGCCATCAACACATCCGAACGTATCTCTCGCGCCGGGGTCCTACCAATCCCGCCAACTATGCCCTTCTTCGCCGCTCGTCCATCCGTACCCTCAGCTGCGAACTGCTGCCGCGCGGCCTGTCCTTAGGTCCGCTGTCTTTCGGGGACTCTGCCACCGGCTATACTATCGCCTTTATCTTCCGGCTGCCCGACCCCATGGCGCGAGGCAAGCGCCGCAGTTATGCCCTCATCGCACTCACCGGCCGGGATGCGGGACGGGCGTTCCGCGCCGCCCCCTTGATTTGGCGCGAGTTCAGCCGCATCGCCACCAGTATTGTTAGCGCTGCGGAGCGATACCAAGAGGAGGAAAAACGCCGCGAAGAACGTCGTGAGGAGGAGCGGGCTGGCACAGCTGGCACGGTCGCCAGCGGACGCCATTACACCCCTATTGCCTCCTTCCTTACCGGCCGGACCGTCGATCCTGATGGGCAACCGCGTCGCGCGGGGCAGATCCGGGCGCGCAACCTCGCTGAGATTGTGGGGGATGAATATATCTTTGCGAAGCTCCATGCGTGGTTTGTAGCCCTGTTGCAGCAGCTCGGAGCCCTCTTCGGTGGGGTCCCCCGGTCGGATGACCGCGCGGCGTGTTCCCCAGGAGCCCTTGCGGAGGACCGTATGGCCGACGCAACGCAAGCTCGCGTGTCCCGACGATCATTAGAGGGGACCCCTCACCCCCCTTCTCCCATCCACCATAACCGCCATTCCCGCCATCATCGGGGTGAAAGTGACCTGGGATTGGCGACACTGGATGTGTCGTCCGGCCCGAAACCGATTCTGATCGCCTCCCGCCGTCCCATCGCTGCATGATCTGGAGAACAACTAAATTCCGGGGGGTTTTTTTTTTCTTTTTTTTACTTTCGGCATTTCGCTGGTTTCTGGACTTGGTTCGGTTTCGGTTTCTTCTTTTCACTCCACATCTTTACTTTTCTCACCTAACATGTGTGTGACGGCCATCACAGCGCGGGCCTCACGGCCTGCCCGAGACTCGACTGGGCCGAATCGAAGCAGCCTGGCGGTCTTCCCATCGCAGGTCTCATCATCGGAAGGTTTTTGCCACGGGCATGGATCGGGACTGGGAGCATTACAAAGCCAGGGAGTTTGGGCATAGGGTGCATTGTGTCTGCAACAGTGGGCTAGGGTTCGCCGAGCTGTGCTTGTCTCTTATCTTACTTTTTTTTTTACATTTCTTCGGACCGTTTCTCTTGTCTCGCTATCTGTCATCGGGTTTCGATTGCATATGTAGCATGTGAGCGGGAGTTGAGCTGTGGAAAGATCGCATCGCGGATTCGGAATAATTAATAGCTAAGCATTGTAATGAGGCATTGTTGGGATTAGGCGTGCTGCAGATAGCTACTACTATGCCAGCTTGACATTCCCGCATAATCCATTGAAGTTGTGAATCCATTCTCCGTGCAAATGTAGATCCCTAAATCATTCCCCTGCTGCATCGATCATGCATGTTCGATGATAATCGTACAGAAAAAAGTTTAGATAATCGCGGGGTTCTTATCTTATCTCGGATAAACTTGCCGCTTTCGGGGGTTTCGCGCCGACTAGCCGAAAAGGAGAAACGAAAGTGCGCTACTGCAGAGTGACAAACTCTCCTAGTCTTTACTAATCTGTCATAACCTCTGAAAAGGGAAACACACAAATTCGACCAACGTTCAAGAGTGAACGAGAAATCAAAAAGAGGACCGGGAGCTTCACCGGTCGACAGACAAAAGCCAGCATGGGTCCTGCGTGCGACAAGTGCGACACGCGCCCCGCGCACATCGACGCCATCCTAAACGGTCTCAATCGCTACAACCCCGAGACGACGGCGGTGTTCCAAGACTACGTGGTGCAGCAATGCGAGAGCCGCACGTTTGACTGTTATGCCAATTTGGCCTTGTTGAAACTGTGAATTTTTTTTTTTTTCTTTCCTCATGGATTCCAAGAGAATAGTTACTATCATCAATCTACAGAACTGACGGAGATCATCACGACCAACAACTTATTAGCTACCAATTCAACCCCCATCTCCTCCAACCCGAAATCACCGCCAACATCCTCGCTAAGGCTCTCACCGTCTTCCCCTCTCCGGCATTCTCGCTCTCTCTCGCGCTCCTCCCCCCGCACTCCCAACCTTACCCCCCGACCGGATCGTCCAGCCCAGACACCTCCCCGACCTCCGACTTCGTCGAGTCGATCCAGAAACTCGCGCGTCTCAACACCCTCCTCGAATCGGCTCAGTATGCGCTCTTCTGGTCGACATTCAACTCAGACGACCTCTATGCGGACCTCGTCGCCGACGTCGCCGGCTTTGAGGAGCTCGTCCGCGTCCGTATCGCTGTCGAGGTCGGAAAAGCTTTCCGCGAGATCGCCGCGGAGGTCCTGGCCCAGTGGCTCGACCTGCGCAGCCGGGAGGCTCTCGAGAAGTTCGTCGTCGATGTCTGTGGATGGGAATTGGACAGATTGCTCGAGGGCCCAGTGATCGTTCGTGTGCCGCGGAATCGCGAGAACGAGGCTCGTAGTGAGGTCAAGGGTGAGCATGTTGGCGTTGATATGTTTGGACGTGTTATTCGGAGAGGGTTCGAGCAGCCGGCTTAAAAAATTTTGCTTCTTTCTCCTTTCTCCTCTTCCTATTGTCTTTTTTTCTCTCTACCTTTATCATTAGGTCCAATTCCCCCCCCGCGAATGGACCGGTAAACGTGATCGATACGAAGAAATTACGCGAGCGAGACCAAAAAGCAATCAATCATCAATATACCATAGACAGACCCACGGAAAAAAACCAGGCAAAAAGCAATCCCTCATCTCTCCAGTTCTCGCTTCTATTATAAAGCACATAGACTCCAATTACCTAAGCACCTACCTGCCTTGCCTAAATCATACACCAACACCTACGCTATAGTTCCCTAACTCCTACAGCTATGTGTAACAATATGATTGTCAATATGATTGTATTCTATCCTTCTGCACGCTACTTATACAAGTATATGATAAATCACCGCACAGCTAGTGTGATAACTGTACGAGCTCCGAGCTCCCCATTTTCACCTTTTAGAACTATTCAGAACCAAAACTGAACGTGGCTGTACTATCTCCACATTAGGTATGTAATAATCTATAGGTTTGCTGTAACTACGACCTATAAGTTACTTCCTCCTATCCTACGGTTTTGTACTTATCGTTCGTTTGATAAATCACTCATTCCATCATACTTAATGTAAAGACCGTGGCAGCTCCACTATTCTATTCTATTCTATAGCCACTTTTACGCTACCGCCGATTCTTCCGAGGCGGATTATTAATAATATTAATAAATAAGTTATCCAATGAGTTGTTTTAGTAGCACATAGAACTCACCTAATCTTCTATTCTATCTAGCCCAAATTCTCTTGAAAGAAAACAACAAAACAAAATATCGGACGAAAAACAAAACAACGTTAGCGCCCTCGGAATCTAATAACTTTTGATTATTAACGGGACCGGGGGGGGGGGTTAACGAACTGTATGTAGCTGGAGTAAGTATGATAGTATGTATGTATATAGTGGCTTTCTGTCTTCGGCATCATGCAGTCTATATCCGCGGGGATACGAGCGTGGATTCATCCATTATCATATCATATCATATCATATCATATAATAATTTATAAACCGCTATATCTCATATCCTCCTAGTTCTTCCACCTTAATTATATTAATTAGCATTAGTTCGGTATGAATGATAATATAGGAACCCATGTTAATACGATTTGGAATATCAAAATAATTTAACCACCCTTGAATCCAACACATGCCATGCCCAGTCTATCAGTCTATCGCTAGTACTTACATACTGATACGTCGTAACGTATCCCCTAGTCAGTGTATGAAGATATCCATCCCTAATGGTCATTTTGCTTATGACAAGTCGCACCATAGACAGTATACATACGTATTTATATTCTATTGGTTGGTCTGGCCTCGATTTTGATACGACAGAAGACTAACACCCGCTTTTGACCGCCTCCTCAATATGGTATGGTTCCCGTACCGGGGTTGCTTGATGATTCCTATCATACGTATGATTTTTTCCATTTATACATGTCATGTAACCCCCCATTCGGAAACCAATTACTAGTTATCTACACCATCTATACTTATGTCTAAAGTTAAGTTTGATTTTGATTTTGATTTTGATTTTCCTGGGGTGGTGTGGTGTCCCACTACTTCGAAACTGGTTGCGTTGTCACAATCGCCATCATGCTTAAAATGTCCGCCACCCAATGCTATGCTGTATCATAGAACTAAAATAGAATAGAATATGGGTACGTGGATCATGAGCCCAACCTAACCTTTCGGTAAACAGCTCCACCGACCGATGGTACCCGCAAATCTCGGTTCATTACTAGACAAACATTCCGAATGAGATGAAACGAGTTACCCGGTTCGGTTGATAGTTAATCAGTATTAATTAATAATGGACTCGGAAGGTCTGGAAAGCCAGAGAGAGGTTCGGGGTTCAAGTCTTTCAGCGTGACTTGGACAGATCAGCTTGTTCTCCGCCATTCCGCGAACCATGCTAACCAGAAGGGGGCTGAAGGGGCTTAATTAGAAGAGGGTTGTTGCATACCTATGATATCAGACTACATAACATACAATATACAATTCGGTAACTGGAGCATATGCAGCCACTTCGTCTGGGGGGGGGGGGTGGAACCAGTTAGGGCCTTTTCATGTCATGATTTTTACCTATCGCCCACCATGCTATGAGGACTAGGTATCCGTTTAACCCACGACCCCCAAACGTTCTCCGTACTGTTATTAATGTTCGTGAAAGACAATCAACGGTCTGGCCTTCGAAAAATAAAAATCTGCTATCATACTGTAGTACTGTATATATATAACCCTTGAGTGAGTGGGCGCCGGAAAGATCTGTTCGGATCGTCCGGGGCCTGGTGGAACCTTTCCCACTCGCTGCTAAAACCGGCCCGGTGGAGCAAAGCGCAGGGAATGCCCTCGGCCATCATGCATCCCGATCATGATGCTCTCTAGAGGTTAGAGTTAGTATTCCTGGTCCCTCCGCAATCAAACTATTGGAAGGACCCGTCGTTCCCCCCCCCCTGTCTCCGTCTCGCCCCCCCCCCTAGTAAATACGACATTTGGGCGCTTTAATAGAACAAGAGGCCCAGGAATGGGCGGAAGAAAGATGATTTAGCCTACAAATATTCAATACATGATGCTTTAACCTGGTTCGCTCGAAAAATCGAGGGCTGGAGCATCAGGATTCCACACAATATTGATATTTCTGAGAGAGGCCGTTTCGATCAGATATCATCGAAGTGCGGGGAACCCTTTTTCGCCAGATATATAAGCAAGGAGGGGGTTCAAGTAGTAAAAATCGTAAATAGATCTCTACAGTTACTTGTATTTACGTTGATGATGGAACGTCACTCTCGTCTCGCCTGATCTTATTTACATATATTTATCTAGCAGTTTCCGACTGTCTGTATTCAAGATTCCTCAGGCTGGCTTCAAGATTACATCCTCACAAAAGCGCACTTACTTTTCTTGCCTCATCAAACTCATGGTAACTCAACGAATCGATTTGACTGATGTAAACTGGAGTTTCTCACCTCTTCACCATCCGTCCATTCGTAAGACTAGCTCGTTTAGCAGTTTACATTGTTAGACTATAGTTAATTGGCAGAGAAGTAATAGGCCCTTTGATGGGATGTTATTTCCAGCCTCCTCCACTCCCCAAATCCATACCCTTCTCTAGCCATCTTGATATATACCATCCATCTCGAAAAAGAGGCTACCCTCCACCCTTTTTACCTTGATTCGTTTTGAGAACACGAAGAGCATCGTCTGTATATATATACATAGAGTTGGCTTTTTGCATTGTCAAAAAGAAAGATGACTCCGTACGCCAGGTATATTATACGATGCCTCTACTATTCGAGCGAGGGCTTTCTCTAGAAGAGATGGGAGATTATAAGCTGATACCATCATTCATACCCCTTTCCCCTTTCTCCTCGGTCCGTTCTCTGGGATCTGACCGTGTCGCCTGTTATTCGCGGAGAATATATACTCTCGCCATTAGGTAGATGATAAAAAAAATGATGGCTCTGTAATTTAGTTTGCTAAATGCGGCAGTTTTCGGGGGTATTTTTTATGGTATCATGATTCCATCCGCTTCAAATCTCTCCAACGAAAGCCCAGGTTTCGGAGCCCATATGTCGACGTGTGTGGTTTGCTCTATTATAATCAGATTGTGTTTTCCTCAAGAATTAAGTCAGGCTCCCCAATGACAAAAAGTTAATTCTTTCTGATCTGATTCCATTTGCGGATATACAAGGATTTCTGAGGTCTGGACGGTGCTGTGGCATGTAATTGCTTACGAACTGAGCATGTTTGCGTCTCAGGGGAGGATCTTACGACGACTAGTAGCTAAAAGGGAGCTCGGACAAAGGCTTGTAGGACCGGTCTCTCCCTGGAAGAGGGCCCTTCTGAGCTCTAGAGGGGCTTGCAGGACCGCTGGCTAAAGGAGGACGACAATAACGGGACCAACCCGACTTTAAGGTGAGTTTGCTGAGGGCTTTCGGTCCTCCACAACTTGAACGCCGTCCTTATGCGTAATAAAGGTATGAAATCGATCGTAGGGAGACTTCCAATTGTACGTATACTTAGGTGTGGGATTATTTAGGTAGACTGCAGCGCGTCAGACTTCAGGCCAAAGTTCGGCAGGGATTTTTGCTCCAATAGCGATTGTGCGAGCGCGGCCTTCTGTCACACCCCTCCTGAGCGCTCTGCGCCGCCGTTCTGTGCTTGCGTATACGGCGCTAAGGGCTCGACTTTCTGTCGCAGAGAAACAAGATTGCATGAAAAGTCTTAACAGTAAGCAACATCGTAGAGACAGAGTAATCGATGTCCTACCCGAACCTTGAGTCTCAATGTCGACGTTGCCGTATCCTTGGATAGGGACCTTGCGCTCCCTGCCTAAACAAAGTCTCCGGCTTCCGCCGGTCGGAAATAGGGGAAACGTGCGATCTCATTGAATATATGAATGGGAGCGCCAGAGTCGAGGATAGCAGAGTTCTTTAATGGATATTGCTTTATTGAGAAGGTAGCCCCTTTATCAAGAAGCTTCCGAACAAAGAAAGAGGACTCGACTCGACCTACACTTCTCATTAATTGTCAATTCTTTGTTTTCATATTGTCTTTCATCTCTAACTTAAGTCGGCTGAATTCTTCTGCCAATGAAGAATCATCCTTGAGTGCTTGATTAACAGCTCTTTGAATGAAAGGCTTCGGTGTCCAATCTTCGGGGAAACAAGTAGAAGCAGTAACATGTCCAAGGAAAGCCCCCCATAAGCCTGGCAGGCTTTATTCGGTGACATACCGGTTGCCTTTTTTGTTTCAGGCCCGTAGATCTTGCACTCTCTACTTTGCCATCTGCATCTGATCTTGCACTTTCAGACGTTTCCTTTCATTTCTTGCTTGCAGATCTCGCACTTTCTGCTTCATCGGCATCTGATCTTGCACTTTCAAATGCTCTCTTTCGTTTCTAGCTTGCAGATCTTACACTTTCTGCTTCGTCGGCATCTGATCTTGCACTTTCAGATGCTCTCTGTAAAGAAAGGTTACGGGACAGCGTTACTGAGGAAGGGGAATCACTATGGTGTGATAGAATCAGAGTTGATCGCTGGGCTTCCCACAGTGTTGGGGCCCAGCTTCCTATTTACATACAGAAGTTCTAACGGGTTAACTATTTACCCGTCTCCGCACAGTGATAGTCTCATAGCCCGTTACAACTATCTCCCTCCTTCAAGGCCTCGGTCTCTCGAGGCATTAATCCTCGGCCGTCAATTGGCGTCAATCGGTGTTGTGATTTAGGCCGTAGCCGAGCTCTTCAGTACATCCTCGTTAAACCTCAAAACCTCGTGGGTAAAAAAAAGAGGAAGAGTAATGACTTTTGCGTTTTCTAGCTCTGCTTGAGGGGACCACGTTTTTCCTTGGGCTTTCTCTTCTGTTGTAACTCGAACGTGTCCAGTGCTTCTAGCTCTTTGACCTCTTCTTTTGGCTCCCATGTGTCTTCCGCCGGGGAATAGCCTTTCCATCTGACAAGGTACTCCGCATTGCCGTACCTCTCTCGCTTGGCCAGGATAGCCTCCACTTCCCACTCGGGGGATCCGTCCACGGGTATTGGGCCTGGCCGAATCACCTCGCCCTCACGTGCATGATACTTTTCCAGGAGCGATACATGGAAGACAGGGTGAACCATTCGTAATGATGGCGGTAGCTGCAGCTTATACGCTTGTTTTCCCCACGCGTCGATGATTTGAACCGGGCCGAGCTGTCGTTCCGCCAACTTCCGGCTTGGACGTGATAGTCGTAGATTCTTTGAGCTTAGCATAGCCCAGTCGCCGACCTGGAAGCTCATTTTCTGATGTCTTTGGTCGTAGTAACGCTTTTGCATCTCAAACGCCTTTTGAGGGTTCTCTTGCTGTCAGGCCCCTGACATATAGTACGCTGACTGGATGACTTGGTAAGTCATCCATTGGGCCTTCTGGCGTTGTGGTGTAATGGTAAAGTCAGCATCCGCTGCCTCACACTTGCAGCCTTTGGCGAATCTCTTTTAGTTGCTCCGCGCGTTGCCGCGCTTCTGGCGCGCTTCCTTCTCCGTGTTCTTCCCCGACGTTTACTGCTAAATCGCCCCGGTATCCCATCAGCGCTTCCGAGGGCAAAATGCCTGTCGAGTCATGCCTTGAGTTGTTGTATACGTGTTGAGCCATTGGTAGCCGTCGTGCCCAATCATCTTGCTCGAAGTTGGTGTAGCAACGGAGATAACACTCTAGCGTTTGGTTTTGCCTTGGGAAGACCAGAACTTACTTGTAAATAGACTGCCTCTGTCGCTGACCAAGTTCCTGGGCATTCCATAGGAAGCAATC
>JAHQZX020000073.1:0-17319 GCA_019804575.2 Pseudotulostoma volvatum | reverse complement strand
ATCCGGCCTGTCACCAAGACCTGACCCATACAAAGGAAATGATACATAAGGAATGGTCAGGCCTTAGTGGCCAATTGCTCGTTACAACTAAAAGCAATGGAGATGTATGTACATATATTATTGACTTTCTTTCTTTCTTTTTCAGTTGTGCCTCACTCTTGCAGAAGCACAACAGCTGCAGAGGGACTGTATACATGGCCTCTACCACTATTAATGCGTTACCGCTATCTTCATTTATTCCCGGCCTGGAAAGTGTATTTTCAGAGCTTGCAATTGCAAGCTGGTTCCGTGGAGTAGTGCAAGACCAGAAGAACTATCGCGGGCTTGTGATATCACTTTTCAAAGCCCTCATTATAAGTAAGCATCATTACAGCATTGGTCAAGCCGAAAATCTTGCGTTTAGAACAGCTAGGCACGCAGTCAGTCATCGTCTATCGAGAAGTGTGAAAGGGAGCCGTTAATTAATATACATGGCAATCGATCTACGATGGTTAGTGCCACCGCACCAGATAGCTTCAACCGCTATAAAAGTATTCACTCTCCCCCTCAAGCCAATTGAATGGGTGGTGTAACATATCGGTATTCAAACCGGGTGCCACAGGCACAACGACATATTGAACCTGCACACTTGAAAGTCCCATTTCGCCTACGCATATTCCAGTTTTCCGCAGGTTGGATATTACTATATGGTAGTATATCCTTCTAGGAATGCAGCTTTCCTAGTACCGACGAAAGAACTTGCGTATCTCATCACTCGCTTTCGGTCAGATTCAATCAACTTTTACTTAACAACTTTGAATACTAGATGTAATTTCAGCTATTGTGTAGCCCAGTTTCCTATGTTGGGCCATTCCCAGTTAGCAGTGGATAGCTAGAAGATTATACTCGAAGCCGATCGAGGGTCCGGATGCATGTATAATGGCATATCGTCGGTTGTTTAACGCTAGACATCAATGACAACTCAGATTGCAATCGCATTTCTGTGACCCTGCAGTAGCCCAACTATAGGCTGTGCGTAGCTAATCAGACTCCCCAAGAAAACTCGCATACATAGCTTCGCACGTATCATGGAAGCAGGCAACCCGAGCACAAGTACCACAAGTACTATATCTGAGGCGGCATCAATGCAACAAGTCGGGTCTAGCTCTCGGTTGGTTCAGGCTGGCTCTGGATCACCCGTGTTATCAGTCAGGTATGTATGATATGCATGCTTGAAGCTGTAGTCAGAATTCCCATACAAAAAGCTATCTTTTGAAGCCTTAAGTTTAGTAGTATATCTCAACATCGACTATATGTGGCATTAGATATACTATGATAGGTGTGAAATATACCCTAATCATGTAGGGCCCCCCACAAGGAAGATCCCTGTTTTCGCCTCATTATTTCCGCCGCATTAAAAACATACCTATGGCCGGGGTGACGCGGAGTACCCATTATCACCCTTTTACATACTTTTTACTAATCAGTGAACCTTTCCAACTTAACCATGAGCGTTATGGAAGTGGTAAAGCCTCAAGAAAGATGCCCCGAGAGCTACGCGGAAGGGAAGTCAGCTTGTCATTATTTGATCATATGCGTGGCTGTTGTCAGGGAATAATTTTCGGGCAATCCGTCCGTCTTGCTAATGCATAATATCGATCACCAGGTGGAGACATACCTGCTGCAGTCTTGTTGGCTCGGAGGATATCGGGTTACTTCCGCGCGCACAGCTTCATAGTCTGATTGTGGCAGTGAGAAGAAATGGCGAGACACTGCAGGATTCATTCGCGCCTTTTTATCGAGCCACCCCCTCAAGATCTTGTAACTAGCTTCTTATTTATTACAAATAGATGCCTCTACTTTGGCCCATTAATAAATAATTGAAATAAGATCATTCGACTGGTCAATCGATCCTTTCCCTTAACTCTCGCTTATATACATATTTTGAGAGGGCATCGTATTCTCTTCTTTGATAATTGAATGGGTTTCATCAAATTTGGAATGCGCCGAGACCATATTGAATCAGAAGCTTATGAACCCACCCTCTAGCAGACACAATGGAAGGGTACGCTGGGGCCGGCCTAGTAGACGTATATGAGACATTACCTGAGGGTCAGGAGCGTCTTAAGCGTCGACAATCCACATTGAAATCTGAACTACAGGTATGAAGGAAACATAAAAAAAAATGAAGGGAATAGAAGAGATGAAACGAGGAAAAATGGTGGGGGAATTAGGTCTAACCATGGATGTGCAGGCTCAGTCGTATCAGACATTTCGTATAATGCAAGTGTAAATTGGTCTAAATGTGCGGCTCCCGCTAACATCAGCCAATAGAGCGGGATCAACTGATGTGCTTAAAGAGCATGAATTGGACTCTTATATCCCCCCGGATTGGAGAAAATGTGTAGAGGAAGATCTAAACGGTGGCTTTTGGAGCAAATACAATTACAACGGGAAAGGTGAACTTACAAGCCACGGTGAGTATGTCCAAATTACAAACAAATAAATGTCGCTATGGAGTCACCATTCATTTTCCACAGATTCCTGCTCTTGCTTTAAAATCAAGCATGTTCAATCAGATGGCCGTGATATCTCATACGAGTGGCAACAGGTAGCAATATTCGTTACGTGGCGAAATGATATCAATGCTATCACCATCTTCTTGTTAGTAAGGGAGGGAAATGTTCGGTATCTCTATGCCAATCTGCTCAATTGTATTCCTCAAATTAAGAGCCGTGATCCATACTCATGGCACGTCGTCTTTGTGGAAGAAACACGAAAGCTCTATGACAAGTCTGTTTGGGCTCTCCGTAACGTCGTCCGCCGGACGGAGAAGGTATGTTAGTGGTCAAGTCTCTTGCTAAGATAGGTCACTAAAGGAGAGAGATGTTTCTGCATTCATACAGACTCGCAAAACAAGGCGGCATGGAGAAGAAGATTTCATTCAGCTTCATGAAGCCTCTCGGCATACAAGCCATTCAAATGAGACGCTCGACGTCGCCATCGATACTACCTGTAGAATAAAAGAGGAGCATGAGGTATTCAACAACGCGATAAACGATAAAGATTCTCGGCTGTATTTGCAATTACAGCGACATCTATCATCCCTATCACAAGATTTGAAGAACATCAAAAGGCGATCGGATTCACTTCATGAGAGACTCCAGAGTGAAATCAATCTCGTTAGTTTCCTTCGATAGACGACATCCAGATGGTCTTAGTGACTGGCTGACATGCATACAGACCTTCAACATCAATGCCCAAAGAAGCAATAGCATGATGAATCTCCTCGCAATCGTTGGACTCTTATATCTCCCCGGAACTTTTGTATCGGTAAGGGAAACTGCCTTACTATACATATTCCGTTTATTAACCTCTTCCTTTATAAGGGGCTATTTGCAACAACATTCTTCCAATATTCTTACGATACCCAAACATTGATCGTGTCTAAAATGATCTGGGTCTATCTGGCGGTCGCGATTCCGATAACAATTCTGACCATAATTTTCGCGTTTGTATGGCATCATTGGGCTCAACTGAGACGATGGCTAGCAAAATGGTTTAACAGCCTCAAAGGCATTCTACCAAGGCTTTCCCCCTTGCGGAAACGGACAGATAACGACGAATCAAAACTTGAGAAAGGCCTATAATGATCATCTCCGCTACGGATACGAGTGACGATACGTTAGAGGTTTCGCCAATATTGGGGACCCATATAGCTAGGGTGTACCTGAGGTAACAAAGGACATACTACTCAGGCAACACCAGGCATAAATGCAGAAATGATACGTTTGATTGACGAATTATTATGATCTTTGGTACCTGACATGGTCTAGATCTTATTTCTCGATTTGCTTTCCATGTTTAAAGATCATTTCATCTACAATTTAATATTTTACTAGATATGTACTCGATATGTACTAATTATGAGGTTTCTAATGAAAAATATCAATACCGTCTGGTACCTTTTATTATTACCAAGATCAATGCCTAACCCTGTAGCTGACCGCATGACCGCAAAATTTTCACGATTCGTTAGTACGGTGTCAGGATCCAATGATATATAATACGCTCACTGAATGACTGGTTATTCATCGGGTGTGATGCAGTGGTAAAGTCACCGCGGCCCGCCGCCTTATTACATAGTATGGTTGCGGGGGATCCAGATGTACAGAGCCCAGGGCGCAATGTAACATCGCTTCCTTGATAGATCTGCTGATTGTCGGCCACCGTCGTCGGCCACCACTGACCAGCTGCTAGTATTCTACGCTCCACTTACATAGCCCGCAGCAGCCCTCCGGATGTGGAAATAATTTTTAGCGCCCGTCATCACGTGAAAAATGGAACGTCTGAGATACTGAAGGTAGGAATGCGCGATATCATACATATAGTTATATGGCAATTTGTACAGGTCTAAGGCCGGCTACCAATCATTACCTGGGCGCAGCGGCTGCATGTTCATGGTATATCGCACAAAGCTGCGCGCCGATCTCTTATCTAGTATGATAGTACTAGAGCAGCTATCCCTGCTGCTGTTGCCTGATGCCTATCATAGCTTCCAGATAGGCGCTAGGATATCCGCAACCTGAGCTAGAGTTTTACAAGCGGCAACGCATATTCCGCCAGGTTTCTTTTAGTGCATGTATAGAGCGAGTATGTAATTTTCAACTCTATAAACAACTTCTCAACCGCACCATCTATCATATAAACCTGCTGAACAGTGTAAACTGGTGGCAGAAAGCTACTCTACAATAGATTGATTGACATTTCAGATCCTAGCATAGGACGGTGGCGCATAGTGTTGCCTCAAGGCTTAATTCTAAGGCTACTGGAGTATAAATAATTGAGGAGTATAATAATATGAATAAGATTCACAATTATTGGCTTTAATTTTTTGATGGGGAAAATCGGAAAAGGGCATTCACAACGTACTAAGAAATGTCGGAATCTTAAGTTTTCCCAGGTCCTATTCCTATTCTAGCCGTGCTAAGTTATTAGGGTCTAAATTAAATGCGCCTCTAAGAGCATTGCCATCTGTTCGTCCGAGATCTATTATTGCTTTTGCGGAATGATTGACAAGCCCCACTGCGGGGCGAGGGGCCAGTTTGTCTGGTGGACAACCGTTTGTGTAACCGCTAGGCTTTCTTGTAAGCCTTGCCGGGCAATAATTGCGACCGGGGCTCTGGGTTCTAATCTCGGCTTAGCTTAGTAGTCAAAGTAATAGTAGTAGTAGTAGTAGTAGTAGTAGTAGTAGTAGTATTCAACGACCCGATCTAGCTGACTATGTACATGTACAGTACATGTCGGGCTTATCCTTACAGACCTCCCATTCCAGCAAATGTCCCTCTCTATGTAGCTCCCATAACTCCGTTTCCCATTGCTCTACCGGGTTGGAGCCGCCGTTTGTGTCTATCAAGTTCTGGCTCATGTCCGTCATATGACCTGTGTGGTAAGCTGTTTCATATCCATAAGCCTGGCAACGTTCTCTACCCGGTGACACCTTGACAGTAAGTTAGGTTTACTCCTCGCCTCGAGTGCCACATGTTGGAACTGGTTGAGTTGTCCCGTTTGCACCATAAATTTGGCCACATACCTTGCCGACTTGGGGTCTGAGACCAGCTTATCATAGCTTGTCCGGACACTGGCAGCCCCCAATTTGTCCCACATTTCTTGTCTGAGGCTTGTTCACCTGGCGCATTCCAGCAAGTCATTGCTTGGAGTTCGAGACCCCTGATCGCAGCTGCATTGTCCGCTACCAGTGTCCCTAGGCTTGATTTTGAATAGGTAATGGTTTAATCCTATCCTGCCCATCCGCATTTGGATCAGGACCGGGCTGTACGCCTTTCTCTTCCCTCGATATTGTCGCAGTGATTTTCTCGTAGGGTCCGGGATTAGCTTGTGGGTGGGCCTGCAGGTTGTCGCGGCAGACCAACGTCGTATTCCACTTTTTTCCAACTTAGTCCTTGGTTGCACGTTTTGCCGCGACAGCTCAGCCTTAAGCGACACGTAGTCAGGGTGTTGGCCGGTAATTGCCTACTCGAAGCTGCCTCCTTGGTTGCCTTGTCTGCCCTTTCATTTCCTAGTACCCTTCGTGCCCTATCATAGCTTCGTTCTAGCCCGCGAATCCTATTCGAGGCCTTCTCTAGGTAGTATAGGCCCGAGGCTTGCCGTGGCTTAACCAGGGCCTTGGTGCCTGCTTGGCTGTCTGAAAAACATTGTGGCCTTTTTGATCCGTATGGTCTAGCTTTCTGTCACAGCAGCCTATTCAGCCAGTATCTCTGTGGCCATTCCTATCCCACGTACACTGTGGCTGCTGTTTCCGGCCCTAGATAGGCTAGCTTAGTTGTGCCCAAGCCCCTTATAGCCACTGCCATTGGTATATATAAGTGCATGGCTAGGGTTGTTCGCTTCCGTGACATTCTGTGTGGTTATGGCTCGTTCACGCTTTCCAATAAATTGAAGCGTTCCGGCCTGGGGGACCACTGTGGGGGCTCGATAAACTCCTTGCGTCGCCCCTACTGCTTATTCTCCCCGGATATCGGTTCCAAGCGGTTGTTTCCCTTATAGTGAACCTCCATGGGGGCCCAACCCCCTAGACCGATTTTTTGTAGCTGATGCAAAGCGGCTTCTCCTGGTCTACTTGCTTAGACCCCTGCCCTGGTTTTCAGTCAATCTATCCGGGCCTAAGGTCTGACTGCGTCAAGATTATTGAGGTCGGAGCAGAGCCTCTCACCCCAGTTGTCTCCAGGTTTGCTCCTTACTAAGCATGCACCGATGGCATCTCAGCTAGAACGATATCACCTTGGCCATGTAGCCTTGGGTTCTCAGTACGAGTGAGATAGCAGAGGATAATTCCTAAGCTAGGATGATACCACTTTGGCCACATTAACCTCAGGTCCTCAGCACGAGTGAGGTAGCTGATTCCCATCTCTTTGCACACTATGACCGACACGCACCTACACCATCTCAGGCCACTAAGTTAGACAGTCCCGTAAAGCCCTAGGAAGCTCCTCCATCACTGCCATTAAGTGCCACATCTCAGAGAAGCAAGCTTCTGCTTCGCGTTACCAGCAGAGGTCTCCCTTAGCCGCGTCTTGAAAAGGCTGTTTAGATACCCCCAAATGCCCAGCAAAATATCCCCACAGCTCTTTACCAACCAAGCTTGTGTCTCTGGCTTCGCAAACACCCATGGCTAAACCCAACAGGGTCGAAACTTGAAGGTTCGTCGCTAGGCCATGCTTACCCTCTTAAGAGATACTTATAGCGGTAGATAGCCCAGCCAAGACCGCCCGTGCAAAGCCTTAGTAACGAGGCTCTTGTAGCTAGGAGCATCTTCTTCCATAGCAGGGTGTTGCCCGAGATATAGAGTAGTAGTAGGAAGGACCAAGACTGCCCGTAGCAGACCCTTGACGAGGTTCTTGCGGGTTCTCCGATCCCTTCCATCACTATATCACACTCTACTACCCCGATACTAGATAGCGTGTTAGACCAAGACTGCCCGTAGCTAAGCTTTAATAAGGAGGTTCTTGAAGAACAACTCTTCCCTATCGTAGCAGAGCTCTTTGAAGAATTCGCATAAGCCACTGTCCCACCATTTGTATCCTCTCTCGCCATGTCATGCGTGAAAACTCACAATGTGTTATGTTGTGTTGCGGTTGCGCTTCATGATTTTTAGACTCAGAGGCGTCCTGTCTCCTATTTCAACTTAGGCTATACCACATTCCCGAAGACAAGTCCAGCTCTGGTCTCGAGTGCATGCCTGGGCACATTTGCATTGCTGGGAACTGGGTGCTTCATTGATAATTCAAGAGGCATCTGTATTGATCCCTAAGTAGACTCAGTGGGCTTACCGCTAAAAAGACCGATGTACTGATCCCTTTGGGGTCAGTCTTCCCAATACCGCCTTATTATACAGGAAACCCCAGAAGGACTTACGACATCAGGCTAACACATATATCAATAGTCATCTATTCAATAGGCAGGAGTATATATACTAGATGAGGCGGCACCGGCAGCTACTTCTCTGCGGACCCATGCGACATAGCCTTACCAGATAAATCAAGATTACCATTAATGTATGCACGGTAACCGGGTCTCGCTCGTAACTTGTAGTGATTATAGGTGTATAATTCAACCTTGTAAATAGTAGTATAAGGTCTCCCAGTTCTTCAATGATCCATTTCATCAGTTTCTTCGATCTCATCTAATTCAAGGATGTTGCGATCCCAGATACTGCAGAAGAGATCCTCCATCGCGGCGGTAATCTCGGTTGGCTTCACACTCCATTCCGTAAGGTAGTCTCTTGCTGTCTTGTCGTGAGCGTCTTTCATATTTGTATCCAGACCGGACAGCCCAGCAGCGGTCAAGGCATGAATCGTAGCGAGGTCGCCGTTCTTCGCGCAGAGAGCAGAATGGTCCCACGGCGGGATGTCTTCGTGGTATAATTAGCGTCATTCTCAATGAGGAGCCAGACTACTACGGTCGCATGACGACAACGCACGACCTCCAGCAGTGACTCCATAAGGGGAACGCTGCCTCCACACTCTTCTCCTTTGTAGGACCAGCAGTGTAGAGGTGTTTGGGCCTTAGAATCTCTCATGTCCACATCAGCACCGTAGTCCAATAGGAGTTTCATAGCCTCCAGCGTCGTGGCGACATGAAGGGGTCTGTGGAGTTGTTGGTCTTTCTTGGCGAGAGGCTCACTAGGATAGTAAGAGATGGACATCCTCGGCGTTTCCTTGCGCGGATGCCTACCATAGAACAGAGTATCCCCCTATATCGGGATCATCAATGGTCGCTGTTGAGTGCTCCAGCTGCTATCTAAGATCGAGTTTGCTGAGGCCGAGGATGATTCTGTGGAAACTAGTGTATGGCATACCTTCCACGAACGCCTCAATATCAGTGGATTTAGGATTCGGCCATGCAGAGTCTTTGATGGTGATTTCGGGAGCGTACGGCCGTAGAACCATGACTGTCGAACGACGGAGCTGCTCCTTTATGTCAAACCCGGTTTGGCATAATTCAAGATGGTGGGTTCACTATAACTTCCGTTCTCTGCCTCAATTCCGACATCCGAACCTTGCCCGATCAGGAACTGGCAAGTATCCTCCTAAGGAAGGCTTTCTAAGAAAACATCAACATATATACTGATAGATGACGAAAAGAAACATACATGAACCAAGGACCGATTGTCATCGACGTCATTTATGGAAGCTTCCCTTTTCGCAAACATGCTCTTCAGCCCTTCCAAGCCGCCGCTAGTAACAAGGTGAAAGATTTCCGCCTTGGGTGGAACTACTCTTAATGTGTGCAGGGACATTTGGGGGGGCACACAAGGAGGATGAGAATGTCATCAAAAATGCCCGGGCGAATAACTAGGTCGGATATCGATACCGGACACGAAGGGATAAAGAAGAATTCCCTTTGCACTGTTTCTCGTTGCAAGGCTCTGTGATAAATGGGATCCCCGAGTAACCAATGGATAGGCCTGACTTTATTCAAAAACTTGAGTGATTGTAAATGACTTAACCCGTGACATCTGCGACTACACCGGTGGCTGCATGCGGATGCCTATGACATCGATGGTACCGGATGGAGATGCTATCATCGCTTTTGAAACTATCGGAGTCATATGGTTCACGGCTGCCTGGCTTGTTCGTAAATATCGACCCGAATTTGTTGACTTAGCTTTTAACCCGCGGTCGGTTCGATCTGAAGGAAGGTGAACCATGTCTGTTGTCGTCTGATGCCTATGCCGACCATTACTATCAACTGCCGCATTGAACAGGATGATTTCCTCTAGGCGAACCCGAATTCTCGAGAGATCCAGGCAGTTAGCAGCACCCCACACAACGCTCAAGCTAAGCTTCGGCCTCATTATTTCACTCCGGATCTCGTCAACTCGGGCCCTATTTCCTTATCCAGGTCAGGCGTGGGCACTTGATCCGTCCCGTAAAAGGATCTTTAGAAACCACCCGGCTCGGGATGTCATTCAATTCTTGAAGGTTTCATTCGAGATCGTGGAGGATCACGACGACATTAACAGTGGTTTCAGCAGTAAGGTCATTGTCCGAGAGTGACGCCTGGCCCCTGACCGCCTTGTGAACTTATAGAAGGCGATTTAAACATCAGTCGTTTCGTTCAGCAGCTGGTTGATTTCCGCGGAGGCACTATGTAGGGCCTGCGCTTGCGCAAGCACACCTATGACCACGGAACTGAGAGTGATGACACTCATAGTGATTGACAGAGGATCTATAGAGGATCTAGAGCGTGAATAGATCTGGGAAATGTTCCTGACAAGTCTCGATCGGATCGTGGTCACTTATGATAGAATCGATATGCAAGGCTGTGATCCATCATGCATGGGTCAGGTGCCCTGGTGCAGAGCCCTAGCTGCCCAAGTTAGTTAACTCTGGTGCAATAATATATATTATTATGTATAGTTAATATGTTATAGAATAACGATATCACAACTGTATCATTTGTCATGGTTTAAGACGAGGCCCGGTCAGCGTTCCTCAGGAACCAAATATAAATACTAGTTTAGTAGTATATTTGGCAGATGCCAATACGGAATTTTCATATTTGTGGAATATGAGGCTATGACCGACTCATTTTGCTTACTTGCATATATGATGTGATTGAACTTACCTAGAAGATTCTTCAGCATTGGGCACTCGATAGCCTCTGATAGGCAGAAACTAGTTCCAATTCTTCAAACATTGCAGCCATTCTACAGTGCTGTCTCAATTTCTCGATGAGGTTTTCGCTAGCTTCATAATGCTGAATAGATGCTCGTTTTAGACGGGCATCGCCGGAATCGGGACTATATCTAGATCCAGTACCATTCACAAATGGCTTCTGGTTAGCATACGCCCAAAGATGTATCATATGCCTTCTGTGCTCTATATGTCTAGCAGCTATAGCGATCCACTTTCCAATCCTCATCATTAGTACTTGTATACTTATGCTAATATAGTCACGTGCACCCTGACCGGAAACAAACAACCCTCTATGTAGCTAATCTCGAGTCGGGTTATCCTGTCTTTATGATCAGGGGGGTATTATGTTCAATCCAGCGGAGTCAATGGCCGGAATGTGAAATTATGTGGATTTTCACCCATTTTAGCTCCCTTTTCAATGAGCTTGAACCAATCCCGATACGCACTAACTGTTTTTACCTTGGCGGTAAATATTCTCACCACTGAAGGTAATGAAAATGAGAAGGTTGTGCGACTTACAAGCCATGTGGCTTTTGTTTAGCGAAGGCTAAAGGCCCACTTATACCTGTCAACAAAGATTCCGATAACCGAGATTTCTAGAAGAGGAAAAAAAGACATCTTTTTTGACATTGAATTCTGTCTGATACTCTGTATGTTGTATACCAGCCCATTTGCCATTTTCGAATTGCCGGGTTTCGATAGAATCGATAGAATTAGAGAAGAAACGCCAAGGATCGCCAAGGATCAACGGCCGGATGCATGGATATATATACTCCCTAAGCATATTCTATTAGTGTGACATCTGTCTTCTACCTTAGGTTCTAGGCCTCAGGCCTTCTTTTACATCCTGGTAGATAAGGATAAGGATGGCATGGTTTGATTATCAAGATGAAGATACGATTCGAAAGAGCCGTTTATTTCTTATGACTTATTATTATATTACTACTATATGATCATTGGACGATACAGAAGCTTATTTGATAGATCCCCCGCCGAGACGGCAGCGAACTTTGTCTCTCCTTTCAGAATGAAGGTCCGGTCAGTGGTGGCTGCAACCGCCTTGGGTTCATTCTTGAAGGTTCACGGTATCCATAACGATCAGGATTTGGGGAGACTACATATTCTGAACACTGCCTTGGAGAAAGAAATCATTCACTGGACTGTGGGTCAGTAGGGATCGAGCCCTATTCACAATTCCACACTACTTCCGAGAGACAAACTTCACCGAGGACTTTTATTCACTTATTATTAATTTAATATAAAACAAGCTGCACCATCACTCCCAACACTAGGACTTCTCACATGTACATACCATAGAAGAGAAAGGGCAGCCCACATCACCAAAAGTTGACATTCCCTTCGAAACCATTTTTGGTCAAAATTGCCCATCATGTCGCAACTTGAAGCGACCACCTTCCAGCTTAGCAATGGTGTGACCATCCCTGGTCTGGGATTTGGTACCTTCGATAAACAAGAAGCAAAAGGGGAAACGTACAGCGCCGTCCTACACGCTCTCCGCACAGGCTATAGACACTTAGACTGCGCTTGGTTCTATAATAACGAGGATGAGGTTGGTCAGGCCATTAAGGATTTCTTGAAGGAAAACCCCGCCGTCAAGCGTGAGCATATCTTTGTCACCACCAAGGTCTGGTGCCATCTGCTTTCGTACGAGGACGTATTATGGTCCCTCAATTATTCTTTGAGGCAGCTACAGCTAGACTATGTTGACCTCTTCCTCGTTCACTGGCCTTTTGCATCCGAGAGAGATACCAACTATAAACCCAAGTTGGGTCCTGATGGCAAGGTGACTTTTTTCTCTCGGGTAGACAAGGAAACATGCTGACCGCAGCTTGCCAGTATATAACCATCAAAGAACTGACTGAGAATCCAGAGCCTACGTGGCGTGCGATGGAGAAGCTCTATGTGGATGGCAAGGCACGGGCTATTGGAGTGTCTAACTGGACAATCGCGGGCCTAGAGCAGTTGCTCCAATTTGCGAAGGTCAAGCCGCACGTGAATCAGGTCGAGCTCCATCCATTCCTCCCTAACAACGAACTGGTCGACTATCTCTTCAAACATGGTATCCTTCCCGCAGCGTACTCGCCACTGGGCTCGCAACACCAAGTGCCCAACACGGGGGGGAGGCTTCTCGAGAACCGAGTGCTAAGTGAGATTGCTGAGCGTAGTGGGTATACGCTCCCCCAGGTGCTCCTAGCATGGGGACTACGGCGCGGTTACTCCGTTCTCCCCAAGAGCTCAACCCCCGCCAGGATCGAGTCTAATTTCAGGATCATTAGCCTCCCTGATGAGGTCTTCGAGGCCATTAATAGGTTTGCGGAAGGGCAGCATTACCGCTTCGTCGACTTAAAAGATACTTTTGGATACAGCGTCTGGCGTAATGAGGGTTAGCAGGTTGATTACCCCTTATGTGAAACACCATTACAGCACTCCGAGATACGAAGCTTCATATGTATCCATTGGTCTACTTTTCACTTGGGCTACATTGTTTTCTTCTCCACAGACTTCTGGGGATTTGAAGGTCTCATCGTGATCGAGAAGTGTGAGATATATGGAATTACCGCTATGATTTCCATTATCAATTACCGCCCCGGAAGCTCTCCTGTTCATCGTCGTAACCAATTATTTAATCAAGATAGAGAATAGATCCTCCGATCGTACTCAAACTCCAGATTTCTATTAATACAATTAATTAATTAAAGAAGAAGAAAAAAAAAAGAAAAAGAATCTGACCCGACGGTAGCTAACCAAAGACTAGATTGATCGACCAGCTAATGGAAGAGACCTCAGAGAAATAGAAGATTCGTGAAGAATATAAAGTCCATATGAGTCTCAAGATTCACGCAATTATAACCGGCAGTTTTTCACATTTCTAACGAGGGGCTATCATAAGTAGGTAGTGTCCACCTAGTGAAGTAATTTGATATATCATAGAAAGATCCAACGTCTCAGTTAACTAAACAGACATCAAAAGACACTATTATATCCCCCCCTATCCGAAAAGGCCTCGCTCTTTGATAGGCAAGGTGGTTATATCCATGAGATCACATATCATACAACTAATATGTAGGTACAATAGAGGCGCCTAATAAACCGGATATTTGTCTCACCGCAGCTCTGTAACGATAACTACGACTTATTAACTTGGTGGTTGAGTAAGTAGTATATCGAATTGGAAATCCTTACCAGACAGTCTATCATAATGATATAGAAGTATCTATCTATCCATGGCCAGGGCTTAAGTAACGTCATGCCCCTAGCGTTCGGCTTCTCTAGTTCGAGGCATGCTGGATGGATGGATGGAAATGATGGATTTGGCAAAATACAATAAATTATTAGAAATATCTACAATTTCATCCCTCTCCGAGACTCCATTTCACCGGTGCCATAGCGGATATTTATCCCGTTTAAGGCAGTGAGTAAAAACCAATTGACCCCCACAGGTCATTTGTTATGCTAACTTGATACGTACTATTCAACCATCACTGTTTCACTTCCTAACGCGCAGACGCGTCGGCATCGAAATGGCGCCGCCTTCAGCCTGGCCGAGATTCTGGCTCTTGCCGACAGGTCTCCCATTCATTTTCTTGTTACTTTTGTTCTTGCCGCTGTTCTTAATGCTATTGCCGATCCCGGTTGTCTTCGCTGCCGCTTTAGATATTGCCGCACTTTTAGCTGGAGGTTTCGATAGATTGGCGCTTGGTGATTTAGGTTCAAGTTTTTTACGCTTTGCTATCGGCGTATTTCCGGCTATCGACTTGACTGATGTTGTATCAGCGACCCTGCTGCATCGATTTGCTGCGGGCACAGATAGGTGTCTTAAGCGTTGTAATCTCCTATCCGGAGTTGTTGGTGTAGCATCCGGAGCAACTGGGGCAATTCCTTGTTCCTCCCGAGGTAGGCCGCTGGAGAAAGTTTGAGTCAAACTCGGCTTTTTCGTACGACCCGATGATGCTACATCGGCCGTAACATCAACATCACTAATCAGGCCAGATCCCTTCGCATCGACATATTCAACCAGTCGTCGTTCATCCTTCCATGTCACTTGCTTTCGAAGCGCTCGCTTTCGCGGAGACCTCCGGATAGGCTTTGCTTGAGCAATATTATTGCTGTTATCAGCATTGAGCGCATCATCCTGCTCCTCCTGTTGGTTCAGTAAGGCTCGGAGCGCGAACTTGGGCAACTGCGCGCTCCCCTTGTTGTGCTTGGTGTTTCGACGAGTCGTAAGAGCAAGTTCCTGCGCTGGGGTTCTTTGGATGAATACAAACTCAGGTCCTGTCGTACGCCGAATAGGAAAATCTTGAAGAATGGCTGGACATATGGTGTGCTGTTCCTCTTTTAGCAGTCGCATCCTGGTGCTTCTCCTGTAGCTACTTGGTGTAGCATATTTCTCCTCGTCTTCCTCGCCTTTCCCATCAAGTGTCAGCATGCCAGCGGGGATTTTAGCGGGGATTTTGCGTTCCTTCAGGGTAGACATTTGTGGTTTTTGTGGAGATGGGGAGTTCCGGTCAATCTCTTCTAGCGCTCGACGGGGAGGGGAACTGAATGCCAAGTCCTCAGTGGTCGTTGTTTCTGCATCCTTAGATTTCGTCGCAGAATTGGCAGCTCTTTTAGCCTTTGCCCGTAGCAGGAAATCGTTGAGTAGCACTGCGTCTTCAGCGTCCAGCGAATTTAGCTCCAGGGCTGATCGAATGAGAGTCGATTCCTGTATCATATCAATGTTCTTAACAGAAGAAATAACAGAAGCATCATCGATGTCCTCTTCTGAAGCATCGACAACGGCGAGACTTTCGGTACCAGAATCCTCAGTATTCTGACAGCTCTCCGTAATTTTATTTTGAGCAAGATCAATACCGTCCGTGCTGGCTGCGGCTTCAGTGCTGCCTTGACTCCCCTGTAGTATACGTGCCGAAATGAAAGATAAGACACTAGCATCATCGTTTCCTTCGCCGTTGTCCTTATCCACCTTATCATCCATCCCGCGCGAGTGGTCTAGGTCAAGGCTGTCACAGCGTGGGTTAACAAATGCGGCATTCGTCGGCTCCTCCTCAGCAGCGATATCAGTAATTTCGTGGATTCTGATCGAATTCATATCTATTGGAATTGCGTGTTTGCCTATGTTTTTAGTTAGAGATTTCGATGCCTCACATTGACGAAGCATGATAACCTACGTTTCCTTGAAGACATCTCCGCCTCCCACTTTGTTGCTAGGAATAAGCGTGCGGATTCGGACTGAGCGTCAAGATCAACGCTAAGGCGGAGTTTCTTGACGGCACGGAAGAGTTCAGCGTTCGCTAACGGGCTGATCTCAGCGAGAAGCTCTATCTCTGGGATGTCATGTCCGCCGCCCACTTGCCCATGCGATATCTTTGTACTCTTGAAGGAGGAGTGGAATCTCTTCCATATTTTGTGTGACTTCGAGCGCGCCAGGAACGGAGTCGACGGCTTTCGTTCCCAGGCTAGAGGTACCGTTATTTTAGGTACAGGGGTGAATCTGAACTCATCCGTGAAGTTGAAGTTACTGAACAGGGTCCCGCCGAGTAGTGCAACGCATAGGAATTATTAGCACATGAAATAGGACTACAGTCAACTCGCGACATGAGGAAGAAAAAGGGAAGAGAAGGGACGAAAGAACAAAGCACGAACCATCGGGGTGGGGATATGCCTGGCGGCAATTCTCGGGCCGCGGTAGATCCCATAAAGGAAAATATTGTTTACTGACGTTGCCGGAAAAACGCGTGATATAGATGAATATGTCGGCACCTAGGATAGGAACATGGAGCAGGGGGGACGCGATCAAATAGCACAGTAAGATGTAATAGAACAGGAAGTTGTTGGATCTCTTCTGTTCCGTGTCGCAGTTCATCTACACGGGATCATAATCCTAGTTTAGAGGTGAATCCTAATTGTATACATATATGATTAGATGATATAATAGGGGAAAACGATATGACTGTAATGCATTCCATACAATAATCCGCATGGATTATAAGATAAGTATTTCATTCAACAAACAGTGAAATGGTAATGTATGTGTGTGTGGATATGGCCATGCGGTGATGTTAGCCGCTAATTTGGCCGTTGCTGGGCCAACTCGAACCCGCGTTATAACCAACCGTGTCAGATTCAACCCACCCAACTCATACAGAATCCGTGATTCTCAAAACGCCTTCGTCGACAAATGCTAAGAAAGCTGCACTGCGTGTTTATCATCAAATACATTCTGGTTTATCGAATAAAGATCTCTAGACTAAATTTGATCGTCCAATTACTCCCTCGTCTGTGCTGAGATTCTTTCCTCTCGCTATACATCTCTTGATATTACTTCGTCGCTGCAAAGTCCAGATACAAAGAAGCGCAGGCAAGAACAATGCCAAAGTTGGAAGAAGTCTTGTATGAATGGATAAAGCGAGCTGAGGGACGAATCCCAATTAGTGGCGAGATAGTCCGAGAGAAGGCTCGCTTCTTTTGACAGAATTTACCTGTCTATAAAGATAAGAATATCAGGGGGCTCCTATCGAATCTACGAATTTCGAAGTTCGACAAATTCGTACGAATCGAACTCGAATTTAGCCAGATTCGATTCGTAAGTTCGTAAAAT
>JAHQZX020000072.1:0-17378 GCA_019804575.2 Pseudotulostoma volvatum | reverse complement strand
AGCAGGCTGGGGTCAAAAGGCTTGTGAGGTGGTGGTTGAGGAGTGGGAGACTGGATCAGTTTAGGCTCGCGAACGAGGTGACAGAGCCAAGCGTTGGCTTGGCTGATGGTAGAAGGGATATCAGAAACCCAAGAGCGGAGCCCATAGAGGGTGATATAAGACATAGATAGATGGGCCGGATGGCCAAGAGGCCGATCAGTGTAGCAATTTATTATTATTATTATTATATTCAGCTCATTGCCGGCTAAGATATCTCTCACACACCGCCAGCCCTGCTCCTTCTATAGCAAGTACTCTCACCATGCCTTCCTACAGAAGCACAAACCAACATTCCCTCCAACATGACGAAGCTCTTCTGGCGAAAGTTCCTACAAACTTGACGAATGCTGATCAACCACAGCCACCCGGCCTACATTCTACTGGCCCTTACCTTTCACATCATCGCAACTCTTCCTTCTCATTCCCCATGCCTTCCTGGCCCAGGCTAACATCCTTAATCATAGACACCCGACTTCCACTCCACTAGCGAGCCCAATCACCTTTCTGTCGTACATTCTCTTACCTCACCAGCTTCCACAATGAATAAGTACCAGCAGCTCAAACATCTTGCTCTGTCCTCCTGCCTGTTCACGTTGACAGGGATCACCCCTTCGAAACTCCATGCTGGGACCAGTGGACTATGGCAAGTACTCCTGCCGATGCCTTCCTGACCTATGCTAACATCCTTAATAATAGCCACCCGGCTTACATTCTACTGGGGCCCGATCCCCTTTCTCCCACACGTGCTCCTACTCTGTCAGCTTTCACAGAATATCCACAAAGAATAAGGAGCAATAGAAATGGACTTCCGAATGAATAGGCAGGCAGACAGAGGATCGGAAGTCTATTTTTATTGCTTATTCTTTTTTGTAGATATTTTCACCATTATGTCTCCATCTATACGGCGGCTAGGCTTTGTCATGCATGCGGAGACCGGGAAGGGGGCAAAGGAAACCGCGGGTGGATTTCCCTTCTTTATATCTATATGGGGGCTGATTGCCCTTTAACTTCGCTTCCAAGAGCTTCGTTGTGCAGGCAAACCAGGAAGGAGATGATGAGGGAAATATGGAGGAAGGAGGCGGGGAGAGAAACTGAGGAGGATATCAGGATGATCACGGTAGATCGGTACTGGATTACATCTCCAAGGATACCGCCTCGCTTTCATGAAGGTAAAGCATTCTATATCATTTGTGATGCCTTTCTGCTTGAATGCTAACGCTTCTCGACGCCTCAGTCCCTTCTACATCTATACGGCGAATGATTTCCTTTTAGCTTTGCTTGTAAGAGCTTCATCATGTATGCAAAGACAAGGAAAGAACGATAAGGGAAACCGAAGAGGACCCTAGGAGGAGGAGACTGGGAAGGAGGCCGGGAGGCATCGGTGAGAATAACGTAGGGTGTGAGGCAGAAAGCGAGAGCAAATGAGAAAAGATACTTGAGGGTTTGAAGGATTTGATGGTGTCAGGCGGCAAGCGGTGTACGTAGACTACAACCCCTTCGTCCTACCGAGCGATCAGAACGCTTGTATCATACATAATTACAAGCTTTTAAAGGTTACTATAGCTGCAACTAGCGACCCCGCCTTTCAGCTGTGCCAACACTAATTTCGCAAGATTGTATATTACAATATCCTAGAACTTGTACATATTTGCGAGAGAGATTTCGCTAAATATTTCCAGATCATTCGCTGAGAAATATTTTCAAAATGCGCAAGTGCGTGAAAGCGTTGAAAGACCGCGTCTTCCATAGACCTAAGCGCCCTCAGTGTGCCGAAGCCCAGCCTAACAGGCCTGAGACTCAAGCCGACCACGCATCTATTGCTTCAGAACCGATCCAAGTCAACGAACCTAGCGCGACTGAAGCCCAGTTGAAGAACTCTTCTCTCCCGGGGGATTTGTGGCAATCTGCCTACGAGCAGCTAAATCAAAAGGAGCAGGGTATCCTGTCGAAAGTATATATTCCTGCTCCAACTAACGATAACGACGAGAACCTTTCACGAACAAAACTTATAATAAGCGAGGTAATCCAGATAACAAAAGGGCAGTATGAGAAATATCAACACGGAGGATTCAAAATTCGGAGGTCAACCGGTGAAGATATTAACCTACAAAAAATCTCACAGAAAATAATCAATGCCGCACTATCCTTCAAGGATATCGTTAGCGTAGCGGTTGCCTTTGACCCAACCCAGCATGCCGCAAGTGCTTGGGCAGCTGTCTCACTTGGATTGACTGTGAGTCATCTCGAACATAATCTGTAAGAGAATGAAACTAATGTGTAATCTTCAATATAGATGGCCAAAAACCGCTTTGATTTGCGCGATGCCTTGTTTGATTCTTCAGAATATTTAGTGGATGTCCTTACTCGATGTGCCTATGTCGAAAATAATTTTTACCGCAACGATTTCGCGAGAAGAGCCGAGATAGGACGTGCGATTATCAGCATCTATAAAACGGTTCTTCAATATGCAGCAGAGGTGTTGACTGGTCAAGACCCTAGCATAGGAAGGTGGATACTGGACAGTGTCACTGCAATTACCGACAAACGGCTCAGGGAGCTGCAATCATCTGTCAAGGAAGAGGAGGAGTATTTACATCAATGGGTCCAGTTAGATGAACATTTACATCATCGAGAACAAGCCAAGCGCCTCCTAGCTCAAGTGGATGAAATGTCAGCGTCTCTTCAAACCTTTATTCAAAAGTTCAATTTACCTATTGCGGAAGGAGCATTTTACAACTCATTCTCGAATCAGCCTGAAGATGTATGTCTTTCTGGGACTAGAACTAAGCTCTGCCGCCAAGTTTCAAAGTGGGCTGAATCGCCAAATAGCAAATGCATTTTTTGGTTAAATGGCATGGCGGGAACAGGAAAGTCTACTATCGCCCGAACGGTCGCACAATCTTTTGAGGAGAAGGGGCAGCTGGGAGCTAGTTTCTTCTTTAAGAAGGGTGAAGTCGACCGTGGTAATGCAAAAAGGCTTATATCAACTATCGCACGGCAATTAATCACCAGTAACCCACAGCTGGCACCTGGTGTATCAAAAGCGATTGAGAAAGACCCGGATATTTCAGAGAAATCTCTTCGAGTGCAATTTGATAAACTCCTTCTCCAGCCACTACTGGATTCAGAACTGAAGCAGACTACAACAATGGTGATTGTGATTGATGCATTAGATGAGTGCGGGGAGAAAAACAATATAAAGGATATGCTTCAGCTTTTGCCACGGTTCCGGAAGTCCACCTCTGTCCCTATAAAAGTGTTTCTGACAAGTAGGCCTGAACTACCAGTCCGTCATGGCTTCGAGCAAAATGATAACCATCAGGATCTGGTCCTCCACCAGCTTCCCGATCCAGTGATAGAGCATGATATACGTCTTTTCCTAAATGACCGATTTTCTACAATCAAAAAGAACCGGAAATTTTCCCAGGATTGGCCTGGAACCGAGACTATAGACATCTTAGTCATGATGGCTGTTCCACTCTTTATTTTTGCAGCCACCATATGCCGCTTTGTTGAAGAAGGAACTCATCCAGAAAAGCGCCTCAAAAGATTTCTTGACTTTCATGCAGTTACATCTGCATCCCAGATGGACAAGATGTATCTCCCAGTCTTGAATCAGCTTCTGGATTGCGGTAGTGAGGATGAATCAAAGGAGCTTCTAAAAGAGTTCCAGGATGTAGTTGGGGTCATTGTCCTTCTTTCACATCCGCTCTCAGTTAGTTCTCTTGCACGGCTTCTTAATAGGTCAAGACAAGATATTATTGAGTTATTGGATACACTACATTCGGTTCTTAGCATCCCAGATGATACAGGTTCTCCAGTCCGCATTTTACACTTGTCATTTCGAGATTACCTCCTTCACACAGAAACTGCTTTCCATGTGGACGAGGAAGAGACACACGGGAAGATAGCCTTATATTGCCTTCGCGTTATGAAAACCAGTCTCAAAAAAAATATCTGCCATCTATCAAGCTATGGAACATATCGCATCGATATAAATAACCAAGTCATCAACCAATACCTCTCAGTAGATCTGCAATACTCCTGCCGTCACTGGGTGCATCATATGCGGCAGGGTAGAACGCATATCGGTGAAACAGAGATTTTCTCATTTTTGAAGAAATATTTCCTTTATTGGTTGGAGGCAATGAGTCTAATTGGGGCTATATCGGAGGCTGTGACAATGATAGGTATACTACAAGTGGGCATGAAGGTAAGTCTAGAGACAATCTCTAATTAATTAATTACTAACAATAATAATTCAGACCAATATTAGTTCTGAGTTTGTAGAGTTTTTATATGACGCTAGACAGTTTATTGACAGATATATTCAGATCGTCAACCTTGCTCCATTACAGCTTTATTGTACTGGGCTGGTATTTTCACCTATGGACAGCGTTGTTAGAAAGACATTTGAGGAAGATCGATCACGATGGATTCGGGCACTACCACAAGTAAAAGGATCATGGAGTCCTGAGCTGCAGACTCTTATGGGCCATTCTAGTTTGGTTATGTCGGTGGCCTTCTCTCCAGACGGGAATGTGGTGGCCTCAGGCTCTTTAGATCACATTATCAAGCTCTGGAATGCAAAGACCGGTGTCGAACTGCAGACCCTCACAGGCCATTCCGGTTCGGTTCCGTCGGTGGCCTTTTCTCCAGACGGGGATGTGGTGGCCTCAGGCTCTAATGATCTCACTATCAAGCTCTGGAATGCCAAGACCGGTGTCGAATTGCAGACCCTCACCGGCCATTCTGGTTCGGTCTGGTCGGTGGCCTTCTCTCCAGACGGGGATATAATGGCCTCAGGCTCTGATGATCACACTATCAAGCTCTGGAATGCCAAGACCGGTGTCGAATTACAGACCCTCACCGGCCATTCTGGTTCGGTTCGGTCGGTGGCCTTCTCTCCAGACGGGGATGCGGTAGCCTCAGGCTCTGAAGATCTCACTATCAAGCTCTGGAATACCAAGACCGGTGTCGAACTGCAGACCCTCACAGGCTATTCTGGTTCGGTTCTGTCGGCGGCCTTTTCTCCAGACGGGGATATAGTGGCCTCAGGCTCTGACGATCACACTATCAAGCTCTGGAAGACTGGTCTTGAATTGCAAACCCTCATAGGCCATTCTGATTGGGTTCGGTCGGTGGCCTTCTCTCCAGACGGGGATGTAGTGGCCTCAGGCTCTGACGATCACACTGTCAAGCTCTGGAATGCCAGGACCGGTGTCGAACTGCAGACCCTTACAGGCCATTCTGGTTCGGTTTGGTCGGTGGCCTTCTCTCTAGACGGGGATATAATGGCCTCAGGCTCTGATGATCACACTATCAAGCTCTGGAATGCCAAGACCAGTATCGAACTGCAGACCCTCACGCGCCATTCTGGTTCAGTTTTGTCGGTGGCCTTCTCTCCAGACGGGGATGTGGTAGCCTCAGGCTCTAACGATCTCACAATCAAGCTCTGGAATGCCAAGACCGGTATCAAACTGCAGACCCTCACAGGCCATTCTGATTGGGTTCGGTCGGTGGCCTTCTCTCCAGACGGGCAAGTAGTGGCCTCAGGCTCTTACGATTACACTATCAAGCTCTGGAATGCAAAGATGGGTATTGAATTGCAGACCCTCACAGGCCATTCTGATTGGGTTTTGTCGGTGACCTTCTCTCCAGACGGGAATGTGGTGGCCTCAGGCTCCCTAGATCACACTATCAAGCTTTGGGATGCCAAGACCGGTGTCGAACTGCAGACCCTCACAGGCCACTCTGATTGGGTTCAGTCGGTGGCCTTCTCTCCAGACGGGGATGTTGTGGCCTCAGGCTCTAATGATCATACTATCAAGCTCTGGAATGCCAAGGCCGGTGTCGAACTACAGACCTCACCGGCCATTCTGGCTGGGTTCGGTCGGTGGCCTTCTCTCTAGATGGGGATGTGGTAGCCTCAGGCTCTGACGATCACACTATCAAGCTTTGGAATGCCAAGACCGGTGTCGAACTGCAGACCCTCACAGGCCATTACGATTCCGTTCAGTCGGTAGTGATGACCCCTAACTGTCACCAAACTGTAGATAAGCCTAATCCTCAAGTATCTAAAACAAATGAATGGGTGATATTTGGAGGTGAAAAAGTACTGTGGCTCCCTTTCAACTATCGTGAATGGTCTTGCTCAGCTAGTATGAAAGACGGCAACCTTGCTCTCGGGTATTATGATGGGCGGGTCTTTACGATAGGATTCCGTACTCCTACAGATTAACTCTTTATTAAATATACATCCACTAAATTATCCTTTAATCTCTACCTACTTAACAAACGAGTCTGGAGTAGACGGGCGTTGTATATGAATCGCACTTATCACAACTTTCTCGAGCAGTTTCTACATACTACTTGCTACTCATGACCAACATGTTGAATACAGACCACCCTTTGAAATACAGACTGACCTCTGAGCGATGGGTTTGCACCAGGCTTAAACATTTGGCGATTTAAGTCATAGCTAAATTCTCCATCGACTGAACTCTGACCTCTAGACACGCGCACAGTTGGCCAGCCTTAGAAACCTTCACGAGATCTGTTTTCGGTCTCATGCTGGAAAGCTACTGCGTCTCTTCTTAGGAGTGCGCCGGGCTGTCAGCTAGGACAATACTACACACGTACAAAGACTACTCATGCTCTAATAGACCAGCGCATCGCAAGACTTCTCACACTACGCCACCGTCCGGACGTCACACAAACGAGTTTAAGGTTATGTGGAGAGGATTCATACTATGTCGAATCGATGACCTCGTTAGATGCTTGCAGCCTGGAATAGGCACCGAGAGCACCTTCATGGTCGCGGTCTGTGACTACTAGATCAAGCCACTCAGATAACTATAGGTTTGTCGTAATTAATTGCTATACCTTTTAAAGCTGTTTCAAAGTTGTTGTGTCAAGTGGTGCAAGTGAAAATTTAGCTGCCTGAGTCCCCGGCTTTGGTGACTATTACCTATCTCGGGATAATAATTGAGCTTCAAAATATTAATGTGAATTGGAAGGCCACTAGTCAACCTACTGTGTTGGAATTCTCCTACACTTCCAGGAAAAAATCGCCATTTTCAAGATCTAATTTTCCACCCCACGAAGTGAGATCAAATACCGGACTGCTTTAGATTAAAGTAAATTAATCAAATAACAAGATAAAGTGCTCGGAATTTGAGAATTCATCACGCAAGGTAGGGAAAAGCACCATGAAAAAAGCGACTTTGCCTTCCGTTCCCATAATCACCCCAAAGTTCTGACCGCCTCCATTTCGGGAAGTCACGTTTTTGGTTTATCCCCACAGTGCCTCGGCACTTACATAAGAACAGACTTGGAAAACATCATGGAATAGCTAATGACGACAACTGTACATTGGGCTGCGCCCATATTCCATAACCTAGCAGTAGTGCAGAAAAGCAGTCATCAACGATATTATTAATAATACGGTAGTAGGGAATGAGCAATAAGCCCAGTAGCAAGAGCCCGGGGAAAGCGCGTGGTGCGATGCTATTGGACCTGGAGCACACCTAGTCCGGAA
The DNA here is from genome assembly GCA_019804575.2 of Pseudotulostoma volvatum. Taxonomy (NCBI): domain Eukaryota; kingdom Fungi; phylum Ascomycota; class Eurotiomycetes; order Eurotiales; family Elaphomycetaceae; genus Pseudotulostoma; species Pseudotulostoma volvatum. The sequence goes on along the minus strand of JAHQZX020000072.1, from coordinate 9,799 downwards.
GGGAGCACGTAGACGAGAGTGGAAGAAATGTGGTGGAATAGTAAAAACTTCAATAATAAATTTGGCAATTTAATTTAGTACTAAGACTCCTCGACCTCGCGGCTGGTAGTACATAGTAGTCATATGCATCCGTATTCCCCAGGTTCGAGGCATAGTACGCTGGCTACGACGTGGACGTATCTCTTGGATCATGTTTCGCAATGTATTTATTACCTTTGTCTTTAAATGTGTCCGCGAACTTGGTATTGCCTTTTGAACGCTGCTCACGGAAAATCTCCAATGTAAGTCAGACTCAAAAGCGTCCAGGTCCGACTCATCATCTTCGCTAGATCCCCAAGTTTTTTCCACTCAGCCTTGAAATCTTTTCTCCATGATGGAACGTGTTATTGCGTCTGGAATCACATCGGAAAGAAGAGCCGAAACAACGTCAACTCTGTGATGACCTAAGCCCAAAGTATAAGTAATGGATTCGTAGAGGGCGATCGGTACAAGAATCCAAAGGCGAGGAAATAAAGAAAAAAAGAAGAACAGACTCCGGACAGGACAAATGTACAAGTTGCGGGTCATGTGACCCATACCCGAGCCTGCTCAACGATGAAGATAGTCATGTTTTTACCTTCCGCCAATAGGATTCCAAATCACTCTTATCTTTAGGACAGGAATCTCCTTCGCGTTTACAGATCGTGCCCACAACACCCATTCCGATGGTCGATACCATGGAGGATCTGCAGAGAACGAACGGCTCTCACATGATACATAGTTAATACCGTATACGTGTGCACAAGCCAAGACTTTCACGTCTTATATAAGATCATTTTACCATATTTGCATCGGACTGGATACACCGAAGATATGCATGAGCGAAACATAGAGACCATGCAGCCATTCTTCGGTATCTGGCTGGAGGGTCGTCAACTGGGCACGCGGACGAGGATAAATATGTGAGATCTAAGATCGTGGCATGGGTACCATACATGTATTAGTACTTAGGGAGGATATCTTTCAGACCGACAACAGCTGTCATAAGCAAGGAGCAATTACTATCTATCCGTTCGTTCTTCATTAATAATACTTACCTACCGAGATAAATCAGCTGAAAAGGAGTGAAACCAGCCTTCAGCCATATGCAATAATATATGGTCCTTTTCGCTCGGTAGTAGGTTCATCCCCGTCGGTCATCCTAAGAACGGAGGGAAACTGAGGTTTATTTTTTTGAGAAAAAAGAAAAGAAAAAGAGGGGGAAATATATTATTCAACGAGAGATCACATCAATTCTATGAAGTCACTCCTGGCCCCGTGTACCCATTGTCTGGCAGATAGAGATGGCGTTCTGCCCCCTTCGCCGTTAAGACCACCAGCCGAATTACACCGCCCGAGCTCCCATCCCATTTGATCGCTTGTTGCAGCGCGCCCTTGACGAATTCGATGCCCTCTGCCTCTGTCATCCCTTCCTTCCAATGTGTATCGCAGTACCCGTAAATGTACGTTGATCCCGAGCCCCCGATCGCGTATGGTTGCCGATGTAGTGACCCGCCGAGCGGGATCGAGTAGACCCGGCCCCCATGTTGACGATCATAACCCGCGATAATGATGCCCGCGCTAGTCGCCGGCCGAACGACGTCAGTCTCCAAACCACCAACCCTCATCCGTGGGCGACGGAAAAGCACCGAGAGAACGAGGGGAGAGACAAAGAGAAGCGGTAAGAAGAAGGATAATTACCTTAGCATATCCTTGTTCTCATAGCAGATCTCTTGGAAGAGCGCTGCGGCCGTCTGCGTCGTGGGTAGTCGGTCGTTCAGGGTCTCGTAGAGGCCCAGGTTGTACGCCACAATATCTGCGACTGCCTGGGTGTCCGCCGCAGAGCCGGACCGGCAGCACCAAATGGTGTTGTGCACCTGTGTCAGCTTATCCGTAACTCGGTTTGCGATGAACGTCCCGGTGGTCGTCCGGCTATCCGCGCCTAGGATGACGCCGTCTCGGAAGTTAATTGCCATACTGTCGTTATCGCTCATTAACACTTCCACACCGAGATAGAGAGCAGGATCTCTTCACCACCATAGTGAAGGACATAAGAGTTGGTTAGATCCCGATGGACATAGCTCACATCGAGGTTCCGAGGCTAGCGACAGAAAGAGTCAGCGTGGTCGCCTGTATGACGAGAAGGAAGCAGCGCTTACTTCACTTCCCCTTTCTTCAAATGATCCATGTCGAGATGGATGCCATCTATCAGCCTTGTCAGTCGGCCGGCGTTCTCACACGGCGGACAACTTACCTTCACCAAGCATCCCCGTTGTACCGTGGCCGAACATCGGAGCTAGTTTTGCAGATCGCTCCGCCGGGGATATTGACTTATCTACGAAACAGGCCAGCAGGTTCGTTGAAAGGAGGAATGCCAATGACGGAGTGCAAGGGAAACAGAGCAAGCTTTCATCTAGACCTTTCGACAATTTACCCGAATTGCTTCTAGCTTTTGAGGCGCTAGTCGCGGCTAACCCCAGACCTAAACCTAAATCCATCACTAAACGGGTAGCGCTCCCGCTGGTGAAGCGGTCACTCGATAATGTAATTGGCTGGTGAGGCGCGCAGCCCCGATAGGCTATGAGGACTTCATGAGTTCTCTCATTTTCAATGTATACACATTGCTTCCATTCGAACCTTATCACAGCCTCAGGTATGAGATATATAACCCACTCTCATTCTGATTCCTGAGCTCCTAGCTTCCATTTCTCTATCTGGATTCTCCCTACCATTCCACTTGTCTGCCTGGGCAATGCCCGGAGTGGTGTTATCCTAAAATCTAGAGGCAAGAATCCCTCGGACGGTTCCATGTCTGAGACTCCGCCACCGACGCCATCATGGAGCATCGCCTCGATGGCCGGCAGCGCCATCCAGTTTCTGCGGCTGCCGGTTCTAGCGTCATCGGGTTTGGCGATTGTGGCTAGTGGCCTCTTATACTTCAAACAAAAGTGACAATCCCTCATGTCTGTTCGGCCAGGAGCAAACAATGCGGGCTAGGGAATCGACCGCTGACTACATACATATTTCCACAGTGAAATCATCTACCCCCGGACTGTCCCGGTTGATTCCCGGACGAACGTCCCCAAACCTAGTCAATTTGGGATCACCGACTACGAGGATCTCCAGATTCCGACTCCAGATGGCCAGTCTCTCAACGCCTTTTGGATTCGTCCCGCTTCCCCCCGGCGGTCCTGGCCTCTCACCATCTTGATGTTTCATGGAAATGCGGGGAACATCGGCCATCGGATACCGATCGCCAAAGTGCTGGTTGAGATGCTCAACTGCCACGTTCTGATGCTTGAATACCGCGGCTACGGGCTGTCGACAGGCGCCCCGGATGAGCAGGGCTTAAAGATGGATGCCCAGACGGGGCTCGATTATATTCGCCATCGGTCTGAGACTAAATCTACTCGGATTGTGGTCTTTGGTCAGAGCTTAGGAGGCGCTGTCGCCATTCACCTTGTTTCCAACAACCAACGTCATGGAGACATCGGGGGCTTGATTTTGGAAAACACCTTCTTAAGCATTCGCAAGATGATACCTTCGTATGTATCCCGACCGGGAGGAAATATATGCCACTATGTGAGCTGACGCTCTCTGGCTAGGGTCTTCCCGCCGGCCAGGTATCTTGCGCGTCTCTGTCACCAATATTGGCCCAACGAAGAGATCCTTCCCCAAATAACGGGCGTCCCAATTTTATTCTTAAGCGGAATGAAGGATGAGATTGTCCCGTAAGCTCTCTACCTGCAGGGAGGATGACTCCCATGTTGACCTCCTGGGATATCCATGTGCCTAGTAATTCATGAATTTGTTAGCGGCGACACTAACCGCTTTTTCCAGTCCATCCCACATGGCACAGCTCTTTTTCGTCTCCCGCTCAGTTCGGAAGGTATGGCGTATTTTACCTAATGGCGGCCATAACGACAGCGTGGCCGATCCCGGCTACTTCGAGTACATTCATTCTTTCATAATGGAGGAAGTGCTTGACGAATGAGCGCTGAACACTATTGCTTCCTCAACCTAGCGACTCTTTTCTGGGGCCAAGCAAATAACCTTGGCTTCCGGTGCGTAGCGACTATCTTTTGATTCAGCACCACCACTTTCTATTTCCCCGAAATTTCGCACTGCGCATCCATCCTTATCCATCCTTGCTCCGAGCATCGGCTGTCCCCTTCTCTCCTAATACTATAATACGCATTCTGTTATGCATGTTATCCGGTAGTCTACGTCTCGGTCTCTGTTCTTATGTGATATATTACCCCGGTCCGCTGAACCATTGATCCATTTTATATGTGCGAATACCCCGGCACCAAGCAGCTATACAGAGAGGAACTTGAAATACCATTAGCTCAGAGATGTTTTTATCTGACTCCCTACGGTCCTCATGTGCGATAAAAGGCGAAATATTTGAGACGATCTTCCCGTTTCTATCTAACTGTAATGCTCTTCTCTTTTTTCTCCCGTTCACACTGGATGCATTTCCCCACCTTCTCATCCCTTACCTGAACCAGCCCATTGGTCATCAATTGGCCACCTAATTGACTGATTGACTGACTGACCTTGACTCCAAGAAAGAGAGGAAAGTCTCTCTCTTCGCCCACACAAAACTTCTGAGACTGATAAATAAATAATCATCGGTCGTTTTCAACCCGATAATTCCTCTCGTAGTCTCTCTGTCGTGTGGACGGATTCAGCTGACTGTTGATTATGGCGTCAAAATATCTGCGAGTTTTCTATTAAAGTGTGCCGGGAGGGTATTTTGTATGTATACACCGAAAAAAAAAAGAGGGCCGGGACAAATGTGAACGTTTCATTCTTACTATAGATACTATTATTATTGCTGATTTATTTATTTTTCCGTTTTGGTCGTCAGCGCTGAGCCTTGATATACGATGATCTAAATCCGATATGCTAGACCGGATCGGCATGAGCTCTATAGTTTGTTTTAAATTTATGGATGTCATGGAGTATGATATTACCTAGGGATACCAGGTCCCTTTTAACGTCTCTCTCGCGCTGTGTGTGTCTCTTTCGGGAAGGGAAGGGAGTTGGAATCATTATGATCAATGGAAACTAGGTCTTTCTATTATTGATCTATTTTATCTATGAAACAAACTTACTTGACGTGACGTCTATGCATGTAATAAACTCGCATCCATTATTATATATACATTAGTATATGCAAGGGTAGGTTCATGAACACATCATAATATACATACATGGAAAATAGAGGATAGTATACAATGCTCTTTTCTTTTCAGAACGCAGTAAGATGATTGAGGAACTCTCCGATCATGAGATCCTCTCAGTCTCATTGACGAGATCTTCGATCCGGAAACCGTCCACGTCTCCACGCGTGAACATGCGGAGGAGCTCACCCTTCCGCCCACTCCCTTGGCCGCTAAGGTCATAGAATCGCTGCACGCAGCTGACGAGCCAGCTCGCCTCTGTAACCGAGACGCCCCGATCGGGCATCACTTGGCCGTGCAGGAGCACAAGGCCCTTTGCATCCGCCAGGTCGAGATAGTGCGTGATGGTTGTGTGCGGTTGCGTGTAGGATCCGTGCACCTTGTACGCGGCCAGGCATGTGAAGATGATGGTCGAGGTGTGCATGTTTGCTGTCATTTTCGCTGTTGCCGTTGTCGTCATTGTGTTAGGATGAGAAGGGTTGATGGTAGTGGTGGTGGCAGGAGATGCGGGGGGGTGGAAACCCCATTGTAAGAAATGGATATCTACTGCCGAGGCTTCCAGCCCTTCTTCACCCCGTCCCGCATGCTCGGAAGAAGCAGCGGACCCGGCCGCTGCCCGGCGGGGAAGAGGTAAGATGAACTGCGGATGGGATTGCGCCGCCGATGCCATGCGCTGGTAAGTATCCAACGGGATGACGGCGCAGATCGATCGCGGGTTGTTTGCATGGCGGAGGCGCCAGAGGGTCTCGATTTCCTTCGTTGGGAGAGTGAGGATCTTCTCGATATCAAGGTAGGAGCTGAGAGGTTGGATGGCCGGGGTTGATTGAAAGATTGATTTCGCTGCTGTTGCGGCGGAAGGAGAGGATGGCGGAGATGATGATGCTGCTGCGAATGGGATAGACGGAGATACCGATTTTGAAGATGAAGTGACGATGGTGGAGGCTCGTTGTCGATACTCCGAGATCTTGACTTTATACGCTTCCTTTAGCGATTCGACAGAATCATGGCCTTCTCTAGGGGAGATCGAAAGAGCGATGGGGGGTTAGCCGGGGACCAAGTCTTTGACAATTGAGATATAAGTACGATAAAGGAAGGATAAAAGGAAGGAATATATCAAGAAAGGGGAAGAAGCTATATACTCTTTCGCCTTCTGATCCAATTTCTCTCGATACTTCTCCAAAACTCGATTCGGATCGTGATGCGTTGCCAGGAACCGCACGTCGTGGACTTGAGCCCATCGTCTCTGCTGCCCCCGGAAACAAAGTCCCCAAGAGCTTCTGATCGAACCGTTGATCACTCGTGATCTGAGTGGCAATAATAAGGATGGTGGCGGCGGCATCGTTATAGAATGATAATAAATCGTATACATACGACTTCTTCGCTACAGCGACGGTTCGGTTGAAGTCACTTTCTTTATAGACCGGACCGGGATGAGGATTTTCCGTTGTCAGAAGGAAGGTTGATCTGATCTAACCACGACTAGTTAGTTATCAGATGTACATCATCACCAAGAACGTTCGTTATACATACATATCTTAGTAGATAGGTAATTGTTCGACTAGAGGAGATTGGGAATAAGCCCATGTCCCTCTGATCGCATCTGGAACGCAATAACGGGACCAGCCAGTGGTGATCCAACAGTGCAGACCCAGCGACGGTCTCGCCGCCCCTGGCTCAAGAAGCCACTATACAGCTTATTATAGAACAAGGAACAAGCCTTATCTTGATGATAACCTTCGCTGTGTTACCGCTGGGACTAATTAATGTTCGAACAGGCTAAGATTAATTTATATAATCACCTCAATTAGTAACCATATACCGATGAATTCATGGTCCAAAATAAATCGGTCTGACACGCGAAGAAGCCAAATACTAGACTGCATGGGGGTCTACGTATCCAAGTTCGATAAACATGGCCCGGTCCGGTTGATAAAATGCAAAGCTCGATTAGTCGTGCGAGGCGATCAACAATATAAGGCTGGTTTGGTTGGTCATGAAGATACGTACGCCGCAACGGAACCTTCCTTCCTACTAGAGGCTGAAGCAATACAACACAACACTGTAAATGCTTTCGTCGACACCCCATTAAATAAGACAACCTACATGCGAATGCCCCTAGGATATCGAGGAAAGGGGATGATTTATGTGATCGGCTCAGTAAAGCTGTGTAGTGAATCACCACTTTTGCACGGGAAACCGTCACCAACATCGGCTTTAAGCAAGTGCCTTACGAGCCATATCGCCTGACATACGGCGGGATTCCCATCTTCTCCTATGTCGAGGATATCGTCATGGCACAACCGGGAATCCAATCAAACAAAAACGAAGTGGGCTTATAGCAAAATTAAAAGGCGAATACAATGTCTCCGGAGAAGATCTCCAGTGGTTCCTAGGAATCGCAAGGTCGGATTGTTGTTATACGCTGTAATCGCCACTCGGATTAATATCGCTTTCGCTGTATCAAGACTCGCCCGATTCCTAACCAATCCTGGCCCGGAACATCACAATGCCGCTAACCGCCTTCTCTATTACATATATCATCGATTGAGCCTACAAATGGGAGGAGAAGGTAACCTATTAGTGGCAATGGATGTATCATTCACTGATAACAGCGAAGGCCTACGTCATGACACTATTCGGTGGAGTAATTGGATGGCGAGCAAGCAAGGAAAAGTACTGTCACTACATCAACTAGTACAGAAGCGGTGCTTCTATCCCTATCTCAGAAAACTAAGGAAGGACAATAATATATCAAACGATTATTGGATGAATTGGATTGGATGTACAATTGGACGAACAACGCATCACGATCCATTGCGATAATCAGCAGACGATCCAACTCATGACTGATGAAACTGCACGCCTCCAGACAAAGCTACGGCTGTCGACATCCATAATCGCTGGCTTCGTCAAGAGATTAAGAATCAACGAAGAAGAAGATTTTAAACAGCCTCACAAAAGCGCTGGCAAAGACAGAATTTGACGGGTTTCGATGCAAGTAAATTTTGTTGATATAGCCGATCGGATCACAAGTCGAGAGGGCAAAGAAGATGAAGGAGACGACACCGGGGGGACAGATATAGTCGCCTATATAGGCGATACGGAGTGACGAGAATCACTTCATTTCGACTGTTTTAGCGCAGCTTCAGCTGAGGGGTAATGTATTAGCAATACCTTATTAGGCGAGAAAGGGGTAAAATCATCACGTAGCTGGAGGTGGCCGGAAACCCCAAGAACACACAGATCGGAATATACATCACTCTCACCTCGATGACCATATCACAGATATCAAGAGCCATTCCAGCTTAGCATGTCTAACAACTGTCTACTTGTCTTTCGTTTTGTCGGCCCTCCGACTGGGATACTCCTCCCAAGACGCCGCCATCAGTAGTTAAACAGCAGAAGCATACCAAATGTGAGCAGTAGAGACAATATGAGATATTCTCATAGTCGTTTGGCCCACTGGAACATTGACAGCAATACCAAAGGGTCAATGGTGACGCCATTTATACAATTTTCAAAAGAGCAGGAGTCAAGCAAACTAAAGAAATCTGTAGATGAAAGAGGGAAAGAAATGAAAGAGAGAAAAAAAGAACTTAAAAGGAAGCAGAGCTTTCAGCCTTGTCGCTACCAGCCTTGTCGCTACATATATATGCAACATTCCAGGCAACTAAAATCATCACGCAACACCCTGTAGTGCATGCAAGGCTGTGACCAGCGGGCCGCTATGAGAAAACCGGTGACAGGACGAGCTCTCATTATAATAATAATAACAAATAGGGCACACATAATGCCGTAGTGGGCAGCCGGGCTTCCCACTTGAGGCAAAATGTCCTGGAGTCCCAAGCCCCATGATACATCGTCCAACAGCACCTTAGTATCATGATAATTGCCAAACTGAATAAGAAATGATATTAGGATTATTGATTAATATGCAGGTGTAAGTCACAAGAACACTAAACGTGAAGAAAGGAGGAATAATAGTGCGATGTGTTTCCTATAGTTAATACTCATGTTAAGGTACCCAGGTACAACACCTAGGCTGGTCAATTATCATATATTCCACGATATCCAGGCCTGCTGGAGCCCACATAACGGTCAGTCTTTTGCTATCGTTCCATTAAGCATTCTATTCTATAGTACTCTTGTATCGACGTTGACCATGTAACATTACATAGTTATAGTAGCCATAGGTACCGTACTATCGTAGTATGTCTGGCCATAAACTCGTTTACGCCTTCACCCTGGCTCATCGTTTCCATTAGCACTTAAGTCAAAATCGCTCTTAGAGTCCTGCTAGTAAGATAATCGAGAGGTTTCTAACAAACTCTTCATTTCGTTGAAGAATTTGTCCTAACGGGCCTCTCAGTACAGCTAGGTGTGTGTGTATTATATATAGGAGGCCTCTCACAGCACACCTTCCCTAACGGCACACCCCCATTTCCGGAAGAGTTATAGTGGAGCGGGCTTAGGACTCGCTTTCATATTCCCCCTTCACTTCCCCGACAACCCTCGTGCTTCAATTCCTTGGCTGACGAATTGCCCGCAAGCATTCTATGATTCTCTTCAATATTGGGCACCTGTCATAGCAG
>JAHQZX020000071.1:0-17417 GCA_019804575.2 Pseudotulostoma volvatum | reverse complement strand
TTGTATCCGCGTTCGGCGATCCCGAAAATCCTCGGTTAGCAGATCTAGTGGATTGCCACCACCTGTATATTCAACAGAACGATATCAAGTTGGCCCTGTAACCTCAGGTTCTCAGTACGAGTGAGATAGCAAAGGATGATTCCTAAGCTAGGATGGTACCACTTTGGCTACATTAACCTCAGGTCCTCAGTACGAGTGAGGTAGCTAATTCCTGTCTCTTTGCACACCGACACATGCATCCGTCGTTTCAGGCTACTTAGAAAGTCTCGTAAAGCTCTGGGAAGCTCCTCTATCACTGCCATCAAGTACTACGCCCCACAGAAGCAAGCTTCTTCTTCGCATTGTCAGCAGAGGTCTCCCTCAACCGGCCGACCGTGTCTTGCAAAGGTTAGAACCAAGGACTGCCCATGGCAAAGCCTTAACAAGGTTCTTGTAGCTAGGAGCATCTTCTTCCACAGCAGAGGGTGTTGCCCGCAACGCAGAGTAGTAGGAAGGACCAAGACTGCCTATAGCAGAGCCTTAACGAGGTTCTTGTCCTCCTATCCCTTTCATCACCGCACCGCACTCTACCCCGATAGATAGTATGTCAGACCAAGACTGCCTGTAGCTAGTTTTAACAAGGTTCTTGAAGATCGACTCTTCCCTATCATAGAAAAGCTCTTTGAAGAATTCACATAACACACTGTTCCACCAGTTGTATCCTCCCTCGCCATCTCATGTGTGAAAACTCGCGATGTGTTGTGTTCTGTTGTGGCTGCGCTTCATGATCTCAGAGAGTGTTCAAGCTCAGAGGTGTCCTGTCTCCTATCTAGGCCATACCACATTCCCTGGAAGGAAAGTCCAGTTCTGGTCTTGAGTAGGAATCAAGTAGACAGTTGTCGGATGGTTTTTATGACCCGTTTCCCTCTGATTTTGTTGTTTGACGCGAACGTTAACATGCTGTATCACCACGCGGATTCTTTCGGCTTCATCCCACAAAAGAGGTAACTGATGCCGGACACCACGAGAAGGTAAGAATCTATTGTCCTAATTGCTTGACGAGAGCAGCTATCCAGCGTAAGCCCACCGGAGGTGGCATGCATATATATCCACTCACCAGTTTACACATACGTATGAGAAGCGTCTCTGTACTATTGCTGGAACGGGATGCATGCGTATTCCTTGCGGATCTTACTAATTTTTCATAATTCAATCTATCTGGAGAATATATCGGGGGCTCATTCAGCTCACTTGCAATCCTTCTACTGTATTCTTTCTCTGCATGTAATCCACTTAATGTATGATAACGACCTTTATGAGCTGACACGTGATCCAGTCATGTGATCGAGGACGGGCCTTTGTACAGTACTTAACACCGTGGATAGTTTCCTCTGTTGGAGAAGAGACAGATAAAAAGAATAGAACCATTTTGCAAAACCACACCGACACTTAACTATCATAGGTTGAATGCAGGTCTTGTGACCCGATCAATCGATAGGCAGGCCTTAGGACCTAGGTACCTTTATCATCCATATGATTGAATTCAAGTACATATTATGATAGGAGGCATGATGTAAATTCTAGTAGACTCCCTCCTTCTTGCTTTGTTATTTCACATTATGTAGTACCTAACTACCTACTCTATTCTAACTATAGAATCTGAACTCCGTGAGACTGCCCTAAAATGAATGACCTCAAGCTGTGGATATGTTCTTTCTACCGCTCTAGCTTCACCATGTTCGTTCTTGGGGCTGTTAGAATACTACATGAGAGGCAACCCACGGACAGTTCTGACAGTTTGACATCTCGCGAGCTCACTTAACCTATTTTAATGTCTACCGGTGCTGGATTCGTTGGGGGAAACAAGCTGGTCTAGATTTTTGTGCTTTTTGGGCTCACTATGAAGGGCAATATCTAGCTTTAGAGCGCGTGGCTTTCGACGTACTTTCTATTCCGGCACTTAGCGCTGAATATGAGCATGTGTTCTGTTCTGCAAAGCTACTTCTCAGCGATAGAAGAGCTGGGCTGAAGGAGGGCATCAGAGTGTTAACGAGCATAGTTACTAGGTTCGGAGGAGCATGCCATCTTAATTTAGGATTATAATAAAATATAGCAGTCTCTTTAGACCTGAATACTTTCCCTAGTCGATCATATGTTTGTATAATTAATAGTACCTGATGGAGAAGGGTCAAGGACCAGCCAGGCTTGACTAAGATGACTAGACCTGTTGACTTTAGACTGAGAATTCTTTCCTCTAATATTATGTCCCTTTTTTTCCACCTTCAATTATACTGACCTCATAAACCCTAAAATCTTATTCGTCCCATTTCTAAAATCTTATTTGTCTAACCCCTGCCTGCCTTTCTGATTGGCCATATTTGCACACGCTGCCGCCACAGTGCCAATCACATTAACCACAACAGCGCTACCTGGTAGGAACTCTCAGGTCGCACCCTAATATGGAGACTTCAAGCATGGATCCTCCACCGACACACGAGGTTTTCGATAACCTGGACGGTGCAGTCACATTTGCAAAGTCATACACCGAGCATCATGGCTATACACTTACAAGAGCCAGCCTTATCAGGGGAGAAGTGCAAGGGAGATGCGCAGACTCGATCTCCGATGTGATAAAGGCGGCCAGGAACGCGGCGAAGGCAGGCGTGGCTCCGAGGTTCATCATCATCGTTAACTGCCTCCATCAACAGAACCCGGGTACCAATATTGTCTCACGCGATGTCTACAATATTAAGGCGAAGCTCAAGAAGCAGCCAACTGAGGCTCTTATCAATGAGATCGCACAGGATGAGGAGCACTAGGGCTCTTGTTATAATACTGACTGTTAGGGAATACCCTTTTATAAGTGCGTAATGTACGAAGCTATATAATGGACTAGGCTGCAATGTTGAGTATACACTCAACATTTCTATGACCTTTTGGTCGAGTGGTGTAGCCCGTATAAAGGCCTAGAGGGTGCGCATTACAGGTAGGAAAATCCCTACTACGAGTTGTGGGAACATTCCCATATGATCTCTGTAGGAAGGCTCCCACACTATCTCTAGAAGCTGCCTCTATAAGTAGAGCTGTTCTCTCTCTCTCTCCTTACTATTCTTTTCTTTCCTCTTTAATGAATCCCTTTTGTTTAAAGGAAAACCTTAGTTATAACAAGGTCTTTTATCCCCTAACACTGACAGCGATGGGCATGTGAATTTCTTCTTTGCGAACGTTCTATCCATCGATTCGGTACAGTTGTACCTTGATGTTATCCTGATCGACGCCACTTATCGTATGAATCGATATAATATGCTGCTGCTCCGCTTTCTTGGTGTCACAGCAGTGTATACGACTTTTCCGACCGCCTTCCGCTTCCTCTCTACCGAAAACGAGTGCATGTACAACCTTGCCATTAAAGCCTTTAAGGAAAAGGTGCTTGGAGACCCACCGGTTAAGGTCTTCCTAACAGATGATGAGGCGAACCTGAAGAGCGCGCTTAGGGCGTACTTCCCGGACATGTCTCAACTTCTTTGCCTCTGGCATGTCCATAAAAAAGTCTAGACACAGACACAGGCGCAGAAGCAATGGAGAGTTAATACGACGTCGGAGGAAGAAAACAAAGTAAATAAAGAGAAGAGGTACGCTTTTATGGACCGTTTCGGAGGTAAGGTCATATCCTCTTACGCTATACTAACTACGAGCATTCTATTCCCTCTTTTATCCTATGCGGCGCTGTGAATTCAAGCCCTCTGCTAATTTGCTACGTGAATAGATTATATGCGCTAAATCCGAAGAGCAGTTTGAAGACTTCTAGCGCTCTTTAAAGCGGGATTGTAGCGACCAGCCAAAGGTTATCGACTACCTTGATACATGCAAATACTTAAAGAGGAAGGAGTTTATAGAGGCTTGGTCTCCAAGGATCAAGAACTTTGGCTATAACGTAACGTCACGCGGTGAGGGCGGCCATCACTACTCAAGAGCTTTCTAGACGGTAATCATCACGACTTGCTTGAGCTCAAGGATCGTATCCAGGCATTTATTAAGGTGTTCATTGCGAACTTTAAGCGGGACTTGGCAATGAAACGCGACCAATTATACGAATAGATCTTACAACTATGAGGCGCTGGAAGAAATACTGCGACCCTGAGCTCAACCATCAGATCGTACCTAAGGGCTTGGAGTTACTTATAAAGCAGCTTTACATTGCGAAGGACCCGCTTATAGACAGCCCTTGCGGTGGCCCCTTTGAGTCTGCGAACGGTGTCCCTTGTCACCACACTATCTGAACCCTTTGTATCAAGAGAAACTGTCGAGTCATGCAATTTACATAAGCTTATGATTCAGCACCCCAACCCCCAAAAGCTAATGCTCATATCATCAATATTGTTGCCATTCATAAACCTTATCCAACATAAGGTTTCTAGTACTATGATACTACAAAGATGGCAACACACTTCCATAACTTAGTATTCAACATGCAAGATGTTGAATTCTTGAATATTCCTTAATAGTTCTAGAAAGACTCTATTGGCGTATCTTACATCTTCAACAACAACCATTCAGGGACAACGACATAGCTCGGTGGCCAACACAACCACATCGAAGAACTCCCCCAACAGCACATGTACTAGCACTCAAACTTCTTCTCCCTTAATCACACTCATCATGACGGCTTCTACGACTAGAGCTGTCAAGAAAAAGAATAAAAGGAAGGCCGAGGTCTCGGCACGCGCTGTGTGCGACGCGTCGCATGCGCGTCTGAACGACCTACCCATAACCTGCTCGAAAGACACAAGCTAGAAAATCGATGTGGGAACCCTGATAGCGAAAGACAAGAAAACCCGGATGGTGACACCATGGTGGACGAGCCATGCGAAACGACGCCTGGGCCCGACTTTATCGACCAGCTCTTCGACTCACAGATGAAGGAAAGAGCTGAGACGCAAGCCCTCTTGACGGAATTCTGTCATGGGTTCGATAATTTCATCGCCCAAATGCTCGACAAGTGTGGGACAGACCAAGTGGTGCCCCGAGTAGCCCGCAACCTGATGGAGCACATGAAAGCATGCGTCATCAAGTACACGGGACTTGGAGATAACCTCTCCCGCGAGCAGGTAACAAGTGTCCCACCCTGCGATGTACAAGGAAAGGAAACGACCCGACACAAGGAACAACCAGAGCGAGCACAACCCACACAAGCAAGCCCGCCACAAATCGACCTAAAGTCCAAGGAAAGGGCCTCTTAACCCGCCCCAAAGAGCTATGCTGAGATCGCCCGGAAAGCGGGACCTGTGAGCCTCTGAAAGAGGCCGGCTCAGCCTACACCAATTAGGAAGCCGGCCCAATCGAATAGGGTGTTTACAGGGCTACCAGAGGACTTGGCCCTACGGTCTGTCCACCCGCTGCATCCTTCCACTCGGAAAAGAGGTTGAGACGGCCTCTTTCGTTTGAACCGGGATCACTGTCACACCGAAAGCTGGGACTACGGCAGAAGACTTATTGTCCCATAAGAGAAAATTTCCCAAGCCCTAGGGAGCGGATGAGTTGAGGGCGATGAGATATGGGTGGTGGTTAAGGTGCATGACCTCCCAACAAGAATGACAATGCTGAATGGGATAAACACCTTGTACGCCAGGGATGTCTTGATCGAAGGAGACGTCCTCCCAGAAGTTACCGAAGCTTTTGGTGTGGCCCCAGAGACCATACCCTGGGTCAGAAAGCAGGAGGGATACGCAGCAGCCTCGATTTGCTTAGCTTTTCGAGCTGGGGGATTGAAGGATACCCCCAAGACTGTAGTAGTCATGGGGGCCCGGCTGAAGGTAGAGTATCCTACCTCCATGTAAGACCGCCTCAGTGCAGAAGGTGCTGGGGAATCCATAGGACGCAAGGGTGTGAGGACGCGCCAAGGTGCAGGCTGTGCGGTGACTTAGGTCATCGGACAGCTGAGCACCCGTTCGAACGCTGCATCAAGTGTGTGAACTGCGACGGTGAGCACGCAGCAGACAGTCCTTCATGTCCTAAGACAGCGGGGGTTTCCCGAAAGTCCCCGAGGCGCGAAAGCCAGCAGATATCGGGTCGTTTGCACATTTAAATTGTCTTTACGTTTTTTTTTTTCTTCCTTTCTCATCTGTTTACTACACGACGCAGAGCACCCAGGTGATCTCTGGGAGGTATTTACCTCCGGCGCCAAATAGTCTCTTATGTATATTACTAGTAATACCGTCCTATGCAGCCTTTCGGCCGCTTAAGGACGTAAAAGAATACAACACCAACAACAAATATCTTACATCTTCATTAGTCATGTATATTAGCATAGATAGCCAGGTCAAGGATATAAATACCTCCCTCGGACCTTCAATTAGAAAACCAGACTTCAGATCACTAAAAAAGTTCCATACTTTCCTTTGATACTTTTGTCATTTCAACTAGAAGGTTACAAGTGGCTTCTTCCACAAACGATCGCACTTTGATCGGCCAGTTTGCGAGCCATTGCTACTCCCTCCATCTCCGCCAGCCCCACAGCCATCAATCTTCCCTCCCCATGTAGTACAGACATGTGGTCGACCATCAGATCGATTTACTAGGCGCCTACTATCCCAGTTCGAAGTTACAGCCGGTACAGCTCCTCTAGCTCGTTGGCAACACTGACCAGGCCAAGTTGGCGGCAAAGACTTCCTAGTAAGCTGCTTAATAATTTAGCTTACTGAGCGTTGCCAATCCTCTTAGGCAAGTAACTCGCCTCGTCCAGCCCCTCTATTAGCGCCTCCAACTATGTTAGCAACTGCAGCAACTGCCCCTGTTGACCCCCTCAAAGGCTTGACTGATCCACTGCCTCAAGACAAGCATATGGAGGTTGAAGGTAATCAGCCCCGGGAAGAGATTGATGGTGACATCTGCTATCAAAACTCGATATGCCGACTGCTATATAAACTGCAGCGGGTGCTGCTGAACCAAGTAGGTCAGCTAGTCGCAATCAGGGCATTACTCAAGGTGAGCAGCCAGCACAAAATAGCGCTACTACTCAAGGCGCCAGGAAGCGTGGCAGGCCGAAGGGCGCAAAAGACAAGCAGCCACATAAGAAGAAAGGCCCCGCTACTCAGACTATATAAATGGAGGTATTACTTGCCTAGGAGGATCAGCAACGCTCAGTAAGCTAAAGTATTAACTAGCTTACCGGGAAGCCTTCGCCACCAACTCGGCCCGGTCGGTGCTGCTGACGAGCTCGATGAGCTGTACCAGCAGTAACTTCGAACTGGGATAGTAGCGCCTAGTGGATGGATCTGATGGTCGACCACGTGTCTGTACTACATGAGGCTGGCGGAGGAGAGGAGGGAGCAGCAATGGCTCGCGAACTGGCCGATTAAAGCGCCAATGTTTGTGGAATAAGTCGCTTGGAACCTTCTGGTTGAAGTAATAAAGGGTTCGGACAGCGTGGTGACAAGGGACGCTGTTCGTAGACTCAAAGAGGCCATTGCAAGGGCTGTTGAGTGTTGATAATCCTTCACAATGTAACTTAAAAGCTGCTTTGTAAGTAACTTCAAGCCCTTGGGTACAATCTGATGATTGAGCTCAGGGTTGCAGTGCTTCTTCCAGCGCCTCATAGCAAGATCTCTTCGTAGCCATTCGTAGCGGTCGTTTCATTGCCAAGTGTCGCTTAAAGTTCGCAGTGAACACCTCAATAGATGCCCGGATACGATCCTTGAGCTTAAGCAAATCGTGATGGTTGTTGTCCAGAAAGCTCTTGAGGTAGTGATGGCCACCCTCACCGCACGACGTTACGTTATAGCCAAAGTTCTTGATCCTTGAAGACCAAGCCTTTATAAACTTCCTTCTTTTGGGTATTTGCATGTATCAAGGTTGTCGATAATCTTTGGCTGGTCGCTATAGTCCCGCTTCAAAGAGTGCCAGAGTGTAACGACCCATTCTCGAAACATAAGTATTGAATTGATGATACTAGCTACAGGGCGGTCTATACTGGGATCCAAAGGTAAGGAAAAGAAAGGGAAGAGAAAAGTAGAACATAAAAGGGAAGAGAGGGTAAATAAACTTCTTGTGGGTCATGTGACCGAGCCTGGTCCGTCCATAAAAGCTTGCCTCTTCTCTTTATTTACTTTGTTTTCTTCCTCCAACGTCATATTAACTCTCCATTGCTTCTACGCCTATGTCTGGACATTTTTATGGACATGCCAGAGGTAAAGAAGTTGGGGCATGTCTGGGAAGTACGCCCTAAACACGCTCTTTAGGTTCGCCTCATCGTCTGTTAGGAAGACCTCAACCGGTGTGTCTCCAAGCACCTTTTCCTTAAAGGCTTTAATGGCAAGGTCGTACATGCACTCGTTATCGGCAGAGAGAAAGTAGAAGGCGATCGGAAAAGTCGTATACACTACTGTGACACCAAGAAAGTGGAGCAGCGGCATATTATATCGATTCGTACGGTAAGTGGCATCGATCAGGATAACATCAAGGTACGACTGTACCGAATCAATGGATAGGACAAAGAAGAAATTCACACGGCCATCGCTGTCAGTACTATAATGAGAGCCCTAGCGCTCCTCATCCTGTGCGATCTCATTGATAAGAGCCTCAATTGGCGTATACTCCTGAAGCGGCTGCTTCTTGAGCTTTGCCTTAATATCGTAGACATGGCGTGAGGCAATATTGGTACCCGGGTTCTGCTGATGGAGGTAGTTAATGATGAACCTCGGAGCCACGCCTGCCTTCGCCAGCTCCCCAATCTATTTCGTCTCTTCTTTTGTGGGGCAGCGATATTGTGCATGCTGCTCTAGCCCTCTATGGTTATGAGAACCATTAAACACAGTAATCTTCCATTGGCAGCTCTCTCGATCAATGCGAAACAGACGGAGTTCCAATGGGCACTCAGTCATACGCGTCCCCGTTTTCGAGCAATGCCTTCGCCATGTTTCTGGCCGCCTTTATCACACCGGAGATCGAGTCTACGCGCCTCCCTTACGCTTGTCCCTTTTCCCCATTTTTTTACGGACGCTAAGCTCTTTTTGCAGGCAAGCATCTTGTAAACAAGTGCTGAATTATATAGCGATCGTTTATGTAGACTGCGTACCTCCACAAGCAGCTTGACTTGATATCACAAGACAATTGCAACATACAGAGCCAGCTTAAGGATGTGCATAATCGCCTGGTCGCCGAGCAAACCGTTGCTCAAGAGATAGAGAATGCATACCTTAAAAGGAGATCTGCTGCCTTTGAAGGCAGTGTTTACAACTGCCATATAGAATCTGGAGGATAGGGCACGCCATATAATTATTTTCGGGAAATGGTCAATTAATACTCTCCAAAAATGTTTCAAACATTCCACGTTAGTAGAAAATCGACAGCGCAAGCTCAGAGAGATACAAATAAAGCACGATTCGACCTCCGTAGCATCTGGAATTGATGAGATAAATAACTGGCTTGAGTCACGTCCAATTTAAGAACCTATGCCTGATAATATGACTGCAGAACAAGACATAAAATGGCCCATAGCATGGTGGAAGACAAATCGATTCAAGTACCCCCAATGGCTAAGATTGCTCGTCGAATATCGCTCTGTGCCTGCATGAGAAGCTGGCATGGAGCATCTCTTCTCTCATCACCGCGATCTAATCATTAATCAGTCATTTATCGTAATCACAAGAATGCATGGCTAATTGAATCACATGATCAAGGAAGAAAATCTTGTTGGTCGGCTAGTGGCAGAAATAAATAGCTGACTACTCCTGGACGAGTATGGAAAAGTCGGATATACGAGAAGTCGAGTCGTGACTGATTAGTTACCGGCTTATGATATCATTACGATAACCTTCTCGAGAATTGCTCCGTACGATCACGTAAACTATACAGTAGTACCTCCTTCGCTCTCATTTCAGGTTGTCAAACTGCGGCTGATTCTGGTATTTGTTTGTCCCTTGTCGAGTATATTTACACTACTAGGCTAGTTTATATGTCGCCTCAATTTTATTTGACATGACCGCTATCCCGAGTTGCTACCGCCAGCGATATCTGTAATACCTTGTAGATTCACTACATGTCATACTACTGTGCCTGATCTGCATTGTTGGCCAATATGGTCGAGTTACAACCGATCTTTAAGAGGGCCTATTGGACATTAGCCGCTGGTGGTCTTCTATATGTGCTGATGATATTTGCGTTGACCTTTCCGAATGTCCAGCGGCTGTGCGTATAATTCCGGCCTTGGTTCGCACAAGAAATGCGGCGGCTAATAATACGTCGCAATAGCGCTCTCTACGCTCATAAGTTGAATCCAGCTTACTGGCAGGATATCAATGAGGTGGAGTATTTTGGTTTTCTGAGTATGATATCCGGCGCCTTTACTGTATTAAAAGTTCTATGTAGTGCTGACACAGGTCAGAAACGCAAGTACAGCCGTTCCACTTAGTGACTCCAGACAATGAGACTTTATATGCATGGCATATACTCCCTCTTCACCTATGCCGGCAGCATGAAGACTTATTGAACGAGAATCTGCCTTCTGGACCAGCGTCCGACATCACCGGCACAGTCGCCTTCAAACTCCTCCTCAGTGACCCCAAGGCCAGAGTAGTCGTCAGCTGTGAGCATTCTTATTACTTGACCTCTGTTTGCCCGACGTCCTCCGGAAATGGGGTAGCTATCTAACACGATTTCTCTCTGAAAGTTCACGGGAATGCCGCACATGTGGGAAGCGATTCTCGCTCAGAGAGTTATCGTATGATCCTTGGTACCTCATCCCCTGCTGACCCGGTTCACGTCTTTGCCCTTGACTATCGTGGGTATGGAATGTCCACTGGGCACCCTGAAGAGGAAGGCCTCATCACCGATGCGCTCACACTACTTAACTTCCTAACCTCACCTCCTCTAAGTATTCCGCCTTCTCGCATCGCTCTCGTTGGCCAAAGCCTTGGGACAGCCGTGGCAGCGGCTGTGGCGGAGAAATATGCCTTTGGCGCGCCGGACCATGCAGTTATTCAGCCTGCAGTTGGGGAGCCTGAGCCGTTCGCGGGCATCATTCTTCTAGCTTCCTTCAGCAATCTACCCAATCTAATCGAGTCATACAGCTTCTTTGGTCTTACTCCCCCGCTGCTCTCACCGCTCATGAGACACCCCCGCCTTCGGAAATATGCAACAGATTACATCATCGACACCTGGGATACTGCTGCGCGGGTTGCGCGGCTAACAGGTGTCAGTCCGACGCTGATGAACCTGTCGGACACAGCTTACGTCGATAAGCCCCTAGATTTAACAATCATCCATGCTCGAGATGACGCCGAAATTCCATGGCCTGAAGGGTGGCGCGTTTGGAAGGCTGCCATTGGTGAGAACCAGGACGGCGAACGTTCGACAGGGAACGTTGTGTATGAGCGAGTTTCCCAAAATGGATACAGCGAAATAAAACTCTGGCAGAGAGAAGTTGGAAACACCCAAGGAGAAAATAGTCACCGGGCGGTAAAGAAGGTCAGATGGGAGCGCGTCGGATATGGAGGTATGCTTTATGCCCGTTGCCTTCCACTGATTAAAAAATTTCCCCCCCTTCTCCTCAATCCTAAGATAAGAGCTGAGGATGATGCAGGTCATAACCGTGTCGCGACATACTCGGTTGCCGCCCTCGCAATTTTGAGAGCTTTCGAAGAATAGAAAGAAAGAGTGATTAAAGTGCATGGAGTGGCACCTGCGTGCAACCATTGCAGGTCCTTACAGAAGAAATACTATCTATGTACTGTACCTACCTGCCGACTGTTCCAGAATCTAATGGCCAGGTCTTGGTGCCTGCCTGCCTATGTAGGTCTTCAATGTTACACAAAGCAGAGAAGGAAGCATGAGCAAACCTTTATTTATTCATTCCCGTCACGATATTGTACTAAAACACTGGAATGGCTTCTTTCCTGGGCCGTCTCGTTACCGGTTTCACTTCGGCCACGCATATAGGAGAATCGAACCTTGTTCACCTTCAATTTTTCTTTGTAGAAACGGGGGGGGTGTGATATCCATTAAAATCTTTGCAGGTATGATGCAGAGACATGGTTCACCAATTTTGTAGGATGCACTTAATCCCTTAAGATGGCCTTTTGCAGTCAAGACGCTAGATAACTATTCGATTTCATGTATACATGTACATGATGTCGATTTCCCTGCAGCCGCACAGGGCGTTGAGTTATCTCCTTTAATTTAGGAAAAGTGCTATTTTCTATTTAGTGTGTTTCAGCTTCATGCACACTGCCCCCCCCCTTCAGGAGTAAAACTCCAATCGTACTATATATGCATTACAACCCGCTGCAACTCATCTAATTTGTACAGTAATTCCCTGGGCCTCTAGGCCCCCAATATGGTGAAGAAGCTATGTACGTGTATGGTATGACTAGTAGTTCTGAAATTTGTCATTAGGGAAGTGGTTGATTATAGCATCGATGGGGGACATCGGCAAATGCAGTGATAAAAGTTGGGAGGGGAGGCCTTGCAGAGAAGTCGCCATGGTCTGGGCCAACGTTTAATCTAAGCTAATTACTACTTATAAGTTAAGCATCAAAACTATGCGCTTATTATTACAATCCTCTCACCGGGTGACTCGGTGTCCTTGAATAGTAATAATCAAATCCTGTTACTTCCTTTGACTTTTCTTTACCGGCGTGCTTCACGGTTGGTTAGCGACCAATCAATCACGAGATTGTCGTAAATCCCGTTCTAACTCTTTCTAGAAGCCTTTCTATTATTTAAAAGACCATAGTTATTTAATTTACACAATTGTTCGTAATAGGTCCAATTAAATATGAGCGAGTATACGTTGGACAGATTTATAATAGTAGCAGTCCGCCCTCCTTCTCTTTTTTTTGTTGCGAGTACGGAACATGCGCTACCTATAATATATGTTTGGGCGCAGTCATTCCCATTCGTGTTTCGTGTTCTCAGAATACACAATATAGTCGCTAGAGATACCTCCAAGAGCCGCCGTCTTAGCTGAAGCACGCCCGAAAGTCACCAAAGTTATACTAACTGGGAATGCAGCTACTGTGAGCATGATATGATATCAACGGGGATCGGATCGCGGTGGGAGATTTTGAAGGTGAGGGTGTCGAGCCCCACCTGAGTGAAATTTCCAATTCCAGTAAGAAAAATTACGAGACCATATACTTTACCAAAAGTCTGAAGTCAAAAGACTTTGGCAGAGTGGTCTGAGACTGCTGTATAGTAAAAGACGAAGAGAGCAATGCTTGCGTAAGCAGCACGCATACTGTTTGGAATGCAGCCCAAGGATCTCGGCGACCGCAGGTGCTTGAAACGAGAATTTAATAAGAGTATTAGCGGGGTGGCAAGTGTCAAGAATTGCGTCAATAAGCGGAATTGACAGAAACCCGGCCGCCGAGAGGTAGCAACAAGTGTTGCTGTGCAAGCTCTGGCGAGAGAAGGCAGTCGTACTGAGGCGATATCGTCCGAAATAATGGTGAACAAAGCGATGAAGATAAATCAAAGGGATCAAGGGCGGTGCAGAGGCACCATGCATCGCAGCCCAAAGTCCGCCAGCCACTGGACGGGACTTCTCAGTCTTCAAATTAATTTGATTAGTCTTTTGTATTATTGTATAGAAGATGAAAGAGCATCACGTCTATCTGATCCGTTATATGTAGATGAGTGCCAGCTCTTCATGATGACCAATGTGACGACATCACGATCTGCATACCCGATTTAGAAAGAACGTACATACATAACGTACATAACTATGATAGATCCTTACATGGAAGGTTGGAAGAGGTTAGCGCATTATTAGAGAAGCGGCAAGGGACTAGCCATAAACAGCCTAGGCTTGTGTCAGTCGCTAGTCTACTAGTACGGTATCTGAAGCCAAAGCCTACCTAGGCTACTTAGGTACTCAGCTAGCTGTTACTTCGACTTAAATAAATATATATTAGTAATCAGCCCTTGTATTGATCATAACAATTTTAAGTTACACACTATGTGACATAGCTTTCATCATCATGATGGAGGCGCTGATGGTGTAGGTACTAGTATGTATAATAGTAACTTTGTAAGGAACCCAGTATATAGACCTTTGCTAACTCAACATTTCTCCTCATTCTTTCACCAATCGCACACTAGAATAAGTCTCTGCGAGAAAACGGCGCACGGCGTTAGTTACATGCGTGTCCGCAACTCCTTTCTACCAAATTTGATCTAACTTTAAACGCCAAGCCTCGAACAAACAAGATGATCTCCACCGCCAGAACAATATCTCCCTCGTGCAGAAAGCACGTCTTGGGGAAATCTTGGCGAAATACTGTGGAGTGGTAATCGTTATTAGCTTGAGAATTGGTGGTAGTTTGAATTGGACCCTAACACCCGTTTCAAATGCTGTTCCTTCTGGATAGAACACAGACACATTAGATCTTCATATGACATTAGCAAATACGGTGCTCCGGCGGCCGCCAGGGAACCCCCAAGATCTCGAATATCCTCTTTTCGTCCCCTCCCTCAACGAGGGTACCACGACTGATCTTAGTTTGGTCATGTCCCCGGAGGACATCCATGTACAGACCATGTTGGTTGAGGCACATGCCCCTCTTGCGGGCCAAGAGTCTCATGCTACGGTTGAAGATATCATTACCCGTAAAGTAGATCATCGCAGCCCCGATCTCCTCTCCGGGAACGAAGAGAAGATCGATCCGTCGCCAAACGTTGCTGGGCGGCAGAGCCGAAGCGCCGTGCCACTTCGAGCCGTCTCCTCGAGAGCTGGTAGCGAGGCCAGTTTGCAGGAACCCCTGTTGGAAGAGGCAAGGTACAACAGCACCCATCATCACAGTACGTATCTCTCCAAGAGCGGTGCGGGGTTTCGTGATGAGAAGGTCGATATCCCCAGAGTCAGCGGCTCCACGGCGATACGAGCCAGCAATGATAACCTGCATATTTTGATCCACCTGGTGGACCGCGTTGCGAACCATCGCTCCGTGAGCTTCGACCTCAGCCCGTGGGACACGTTGTTGAAAATCCTCGTAGTGCTCCACCCCGATCTGTTGGTTTTTCGTTAAAGCAGCCTTGGTACGTAGATCATCGAGGGTTCGGTAGCCCATCGCAATCCACTTTGATGCCTGGGCGAAGCCGACACTATAAATGCCAAGGAAGAGCTGGAGAACGCAGTCTTCATGAGTCAGATTCGTGTTCTCTAGTCGACGGAGACGGTCTGTGCAGACAATCTCCTCAATCTTATCGGCCAGGCGCTCTCCGATGCCGGGTATGGCTAGAGCTTGGGTCTTGGTGGAGATCTTCACCTCCTGCTTTCGCAGCGCGCTGATCGCCTTACGGTAGGCAATAGTGCGCCAATGGTCGGCGGTTTGAGTATAATAATTCAACATCTGCTGAAGGATTTCGATGGTTCTTGCGTTAGAATTGTTAGTAGCAGAGCGGAGATCGTGTTTTTGCATGCAAGCGAAATTCTTCTGCCATTCGGGTATTGTCCCGCCTACGTCCATATGAGGCCGTTTTTGCTCCAACCCCTTGCTATCAATGTCAGGGGAAGGCTCTGAACCAGGGTCACCGATATCCTCATTGTCGAATAGATCCAATGGCTACGCTTGTTTGATTAGCGGCATTTTTCTAAGATTATAATAAAACATGACGTACTAAGTTCCCCATGGCTCTCGCATCTTCTATGAACTCATCCAAGAGATCACGCGCACTGTTCGATTGCGGTTGATTCCCGGTCTCCCTACACGGCCCATCAGCCCTGGAGTCTTTGGACGGTGGACCCAGATAGGTCTCTACTGAACTATCCTCGCTTTGAGAAGGAGTAGGGGAAGCTCGTCCTTTCCTCTTCGGTTTCTTTAATGATAAGGACCCATTGTCTGGGAGCAACATTTCTGCTTTGACTTCGACAGATGTTCCTAGATACCCTTTCACCATAAAGCGTGACTGTGTGGTCTTGAGGACCGACCGGAACGCGATACAGTCGGAAGGGTAATCCTGATTGACTAAAGCAACGTTGACCTTGAATAGTCAGCAGAGGCTCGAAGGGAATATGGAATAGAACATACCGGAAAGCGGTCCAGTTTCAGAAATCGGAGAACATCATCGAAGAGCAAGTCCTTGTCGACAATCACATGGGTGATATGATCTTCCCAGCTTCGCGCCCAGAGGGCACCATATTCTTGAACTCGCTGGATCCGCAGTCTCCGAGCCGGCGCAATGTCATTATTGGGTAGGAAGACTAAACAGGTTCAAAGTCAACGACAGACTCATAGAGTCAGTGACACCTAACTTACAAAACTTCAGCCCCTTGAATATCTGCAGAGACTCGGGAACAATCTTGAAGGAGGCGTCTTGCTTTTTCCGCGCTTTCTCAGATGACAAGGACCTCTTCCCTTCCTTCATCCCCCTGCTCTTTGGATCAAGTGAAGATCCAAGAGGTGGCGTCTCTTTGATGACGGTAACTTTGTCGTCAAGCTCCTCGGACCGCGGTGGAGTTCGCAGAGCTGGACTTGAAGTTGCCGCGGAGAGTGTCCTAGGAAGACCTGCTATAGTTGTGACACAACCTGAAGTAGTTGACCTGGTGGTAACAGCAGCTGTAGTTATATTACCAATCCTCACAGCAGGGGAGTGTGGTTGAGTACTGTTCGTCAATGCCCTGAATCCGATTCCCGAATTATTGTGGCTCCCATTCGAACTGTCACTCAAATTGTCCAGATCATCCAGTTCTTTGAAGAAAGCCTCCTTGCTCTTGTTATCGGCCATAACTTGATGATTGAAACTCCCGGGTCCGTTGAGTTTTAGATCCTCGCCTCTGGCTATAGTAGCAAAGGCGTTGTGGAAATTGGCGTTCTGCCATCAAAGGGATCGCGTTTCCAGTAAGCATGTCATAGATAGCTAGAAGCTAGCAGTACCTATAACCCCGTTAGATTAGGCGACGATGTAATGTGATTAATAGGTATAGTCATATTGTTGTAGTTATTGGAGTATCATCCCCATAGTATTAGAACTATGTATGGTATATATAAAAATGCCACTCAGAACGGATTACATACTGCATTTTACCCCACCAAAATATGGTGACCCCCCCCCCCTATAACATTATTCTATTAACAATACGGAATATATGTAACTATCTCAAGTTACCAGCCCATAACATCATCTAGGACGACAAAAAAAAGAATATAGAGTTTTCGGCAAGTGGCTCAACATGCACGTCATATACTATTATAGGCACTACTATCATATGACAGTATGACAGCGTAGTATCATAGGTACGGTAGGTACCGAACCAAATGTGTATTATACATGTAATGTACATACATGCAGTAGTTAGGTACTTAATATTATTACGCTCCTGAACCAATCACATCCCCTACCATCCCAAAAAGCTCTACACAGTGATTTATGCGGACCCTCGGTGGCTACGGTAGGAAGCGCAAAGGGACGCAAAATGGTTTATGAATTGGCGGCACAGCTCT
>JAHQZX020000070.1:0-17436 GCA_019804575.2 Pseudotulostoma volvatum | reverse complement strand
GCTATGTACGTGTTATCTATAAGCGGGTTAGCATGTTGTGTCCTTAGCCAAAGCGTTGTGTCCTTATCAATTCCTTTCTAGAGTAGTTGTAACGTCATATTTGATATCAAAATAATCCTAACGTATGCTTACAGGCACACTGGCCAGCGGTTGCTTCTTCTGCTTCTTCTACCGTTTCAGCCCTGGCCCAATTCGCTGTTACCTACGGAGAGGATTTGGAGGTGGACACTAAGTCCGATTTCGGCCCAAGCGTACCCACCTCTGCAGCCACCAACTTCTTCACCAAATCACAGCTCGCCATTCCAAAATCTTCAGAACAAGGATGCACGGACCATACAGCTCTAATTGGCTGCAGACAGCTATGGCCAGACGAACTACCTATGAACTACCTAGTTCCGAACTAGCTGGCAATAGTTAAACTAGTAGTTACTACTCTAAATCGCTACACACAGCAGTACCTTTGTTGACGTACGGGTGTAGTTGTTAATACGCTCTCCTAGTAATATAGCCAAGGCAGGATGCACTGCGAAGGCAACTTGGTGTGGCTTCACGTGTGGAACGTTGTCACTAGAATAGTACATGCTCATATGATAGGCTAGTTAGGCGAATCCTCGCGAATCTGGCGAGTAAGACGTCGAAGTTCTCTTCAAGACGACTCCTGACAGGGTAGATGAGCCTGTTGCGGCCGTTTCAGCTTCTGAGGGACCGACTTTTTGATAACTATGCTGGGATCGAAAGGGTTGAGGCCAACACGTGACTATTCACTTCTAACGTTTTCCTTGGAGAAGGCCTTGACAAAAGCCGGCCAAAACTTGAGAGTGATTGTTTTGCTTGGCTTTTGAACTGCCATAAATAAAGTTTTTGGGCATGGAACTGTGACAATGAACCAAAATGGATATGGGTCACATGACCCACAACTTGTATATTTGTCCTGTTTTTCCCTCTCGAGTTCTGTTTTCCTTTCTTCGCCTTTGGATTCTTGTACGATCGCCCCTTAGCTTAGTACAACGAATCCATTACTTATGCTTTGGGCTTGGGTCATCACAAAAAAGGCCAATATCCAAAGGTTGAAGCCGATGGGGGTTGAGTGAGGAGGGAACACTGCGACAAGGATTCGGTATTCGTGGTATCAATCAAGGAATCGTATGTTTACGTGGCTTCCGTGCCCACCAAGAATAAGCATACGGTAATCCCTACTCTGACAAGCTTCTGCCTTAGAATAGCGATCAAATACCGTTGTAAGCCACTCAAACCCTAAATCGTCGTTCGTCTAACCAGTGGGGAGGGAGCAAAGTGCGCCTTATGCTTCGCTTCATCCACCTCCTCAACCCAAGTATCCATTGCCGTCCCCAGTTGGGCTTGGTAGATCAATGTTGGGGGGATCCAGGAACCATCCATGCGAATTGACCTTATGCACGTAATCCATTCCCGGTTACCATCATGACCTGCTCCAGAGAGTAAGCCTTGGTAGAAGGCTTGCTTTGAATAGACTCTCTTAAGCTTCCGAAGGACTCCAATGAGAGATCCCTTCTCGTCCATATTATAGGTGTTTTTCTCATGGACTTCGTACTGGTATATTTTTTCCGAATCTATCGATTCCTTAGCATGATCCGGGGGCAATTCCGAAGTACAAACCTCCTGAAAATGAAGCCTATAGGCTCCCGGACTATCTGCCTTTTGGCGGCATAGATCCATTATCTTTAAGAAGCCGGAATCAAGCCTGTCTCTATGGCGCTTGACAAAGTCTTGGGGACAGCTCTTTCCCACTCGAATTTTGGCGATATTGAAAACAAAATTTCAGACCATTTGTACTACGGGCGGAATGTCCCGAATCGACAGTTTACTAAGATAATCAATAAGAACCCTTTCTTGGGCTAGCGACAGTTTACCCTTGTATAGCCTATCGGCCTCATGGGGCTTTGTTTTGGCGTTGAAATTTCTTGAGAGTGTAGAACGGTTGACGTTCCATTTTTCAGCAGTAGCCTTGATATTTGGAGCTTCTTGGGATCTCAAATCATTCAACGCCTTGTCAATCGGCCTTATTTTGATGGAGTTATGAATTTTTGAAGTTTTACTACTGTGAGCGCGGTGGTGAGGGGCCGTACACGTGACAGGGAAAACGTTTATTCAGCATGGTGATCTTGTTGCTATGCGGGGTGACTTGTATATACAAAATGTACTTACCAATCCTTCACGTGACATAATCATTACTTTTCCCTTCTAGTGATAATCTGGAAATAAAGGTAACATCCCATTTACACGTCTTTCACTTCTCCTTCATTATTCAGTAAATGCTACTTGCATTAAGAGGGCTAGTACATTATCACGCTGAACCAATATAGTAGTATCGAAGGATACGCCCGACTCTTACATTTTATCGCTTAGTTTACGGTGACGCCCGACAATGGCTGGCTCATTATCGATAGGCAAGCGGAAAGCCCGCGAAGAACTGATACCTGAAGAACGGATCCCAAAGACCCAATCGTCTCGTCTGAGGATAAAAACGCTGAACAGCAAGATAGGGCTGACCAGCACATGGTTCGTTCCGACCTAGAGGAGCAACGCGACCGTCCCATGCTCCAATCGCTACTCACTATGACTACTCACTGACCCGATGCATAGAACAAATCTGAGGAGCAAAACTAAAAGCGCAGAAGATCAGAGATGCTAGAAGCTGCAAATGAGAGTCCGGCCCCAAAACGTACAGTAATCAAGCCACCCGAATTTCGAGAGCTGTATGCTACAAAGGATTATACGACATCCTGCCGATATGTTGCGAAGTGGAAACCCAGTCCATAGCTGCAGGCCTGACTGGCAACGACAAGCTCAACTACGCAGTCACGGGCCTCAATTTCACCGAGCAGAACCTATGGGACCTCCATCGGAAAAACAAACCGAATGAATAATGGGATATGCTGAAGGTCCATCTCCTTCTCCGCCTAGGAGACCTAGAAAACCGTAAACATGATGCCTGGTGCGCTCTATTCAAGCTTCGCGAGCGCTCCAAGCAGAATGAATACGAATTCTTGGATAAGCTTAACCGTCAAGTCGAAGAGATTGGCGGATTTCAACGATTCGACAAAGTACGCTGCTGCTCTGTTTGTCTGGCAGCTCGATAACACCCTACACGACAGGATAGACGAGCAAGAGAAGCTCCCAACGGATCTCCGAGAGACCACTGTCATTGCCGCCCGCCTTCATCCCCAAATCTAGGCCCTAGCCAAACAGCGGGATAACGCCAGCGGCAAACGAGGTTTTTAAAAGAATGATTGCTGTCAGGGAGCTTGCGACAAGAAACACTCGGACGAGTCAGATAAGGCCGAGAAAAACGCATCGGACTACGCCGCCTTGACGATTGAGAACGAAACAGGCTTGCGAAGGAAAACCACTACAAGGTCACAAATCGAAGGACTACCCGAAGAAGCCAACTAGCTCACAATCAGGCTAGGAAGTTGGGGATCGCAAGTGGACTTGTATAAACTTAGCTCCGAAGTTTCCAACTTGTTGCCTCCCCTATCATGCTAAATGCTCGTATCTCTTGCATAGGCACCTTTCGTTCAAAAGTATCTCAGCTCCCTACAGTATGGAGAGCTGGTGTCGATACACTGCGTATCGCTGGTGATTAGCAAGATCGCATGCAAATTAGGACTTGAGATCAACCCGCTGAACTTATCGTATCGAACCGCAGCCAGCGGGGAGGAACTGCTTCAGCTCAAGGACTCACGAACATGACATTCAACCTTGAGGATACAGATGGCAGCTGGTGCCAGTATCGAGAGTAGGCTATCGTCGCCGATATCAGCTCGGATACGCTTTTGGGATGTCACACCCACATAGGATCAAAGAACCCCTGTTTATGATTGACCCCATTTCGCTTGAAGAATTGTACAAGGACAAGAAACCGATCTATATCGCCGCACTGCGTATAGATGATGACGAAATTTATCCAGATGACGAACTCCTAATCCCCGAGCCATACTGAGACTGGTAGAAGCCTTTGGCCCAAAAAAGCATGGCAACTCCCGCCGCATCGGGAGGGGATAGATCTCGCTATAGACCTCGAACCTGGAACGCATCTTCCCTTTGTCCCTTGTACCGACTCTCGGAATATCAGCTAGAAATTTCCGTGAGCATATCAACAAATGCCTTCAAGCAGGATTTATATGGCCGTCCAAGGCAGCGCGAGGATCACAAGGAGCACGTCCGATTAGTCCTCAATTCGCTTGACGGAGCAGCTCATCGGCACGCTCAGGGCCCAAACACAAGTGGACTTAACACTAGCGAAACCTCTTTTTTCCCAAGGGGTTTTTAAGCTGGCGTATGGTTTTTAGTGAGATCCTTTTGCTTATCCACAAGCTTCGAGGGATCGAAGCTTCGCCGAATAACGATCTGGTTTGACCAGCCACATAACCGCGAGGCGTTGCGGACATAACAGCGAGACAAGACATAACGTATCTCCTTGCCCCAATCATCGTTCCTTCCTTTGAATAGCCTCTACATAGTGGCAGATACCTGGCTTGTCAGGGTTGGCACGATGATATTCCATGAGTTTCCTATACAAGTGACGAGCGTTCTCGATAGGTACCCATGTCTTTTCCTCGCCTGCATCATAGCCTTGCCAATGGATGCGGTACCAAATCTGACGCATGTGTTTTAGAGTCGATGATCTTTTTGACCTGATATTCACGCTTATCCGGATCTACAAGGCATACCTGACGGCGATGGGCATTCGAGTCCACCCCATCCATCGACTGATGCTTTCGTAGGAGCGATACGTGAAAGACATTGTGAATATCCAATCCTGCAGGCAATTCAATTTGGTAGGCCTGTAAACCTACTTTTGCGAGAACCTTGCATAGCCCCCACCGACGTAGTATATTGAGTTTGTTTGCTCGGAAGTGACGTTTTTACATTCCAGAGACCGAGCTAGACGAGATCTCCTTCTCGGAATGTTGTAGGCCGATGGGACTTATCATAATATGCCTTCTGATATTCTGATGCCTTCGCCTCACAAGCCTGATCTCTCCTTTCTTCCAAGGATTTAGCGCCATCCTGGGCATTGGGATCCACAACACCCGACGCATCTATCTCCCTGAAATCTATTCGAGGGTCTAGGCCAAACAAGAGTTGAAATGGTGTATCCCCCGTTGATGAGTGGCACAACTCGGAGTTGTTGTACGCAAACTCGGCCAAGTGAAGCCATCTGACCCAATCGTCCCAATCGTCCTGGTCGAAGTTGACGTGACTTCGCGAGTATTGCTCCAGAACACTGTTGAGGTGTTCAGTCTGACCGTCACTCTGTGGATGGTATGCTGTGCTCATATTCCTCGAAGTCTATAGGGCGTACAGCAGGTCCCCCCAAAATTCATTGGCGAAAACGGAACCTCGATCCGACACTATATGCGTTGGGAGCCCATGAAGACATACGACCTCCCGGATAAAGATGTCAGCCAGCTGCTCGGTGTTGACGTCCTTCCACGTAGGTATGAAGTGCATCATTTTCGTAAAGCGATCGACCACAACAAAGATCGAGTTGTATTCAATGCCTTCGAACGAGGTGCTTGTAGGCAGATCAGTGATTAAAGTCCATACTAATCTGATCCCACGGCTTCGTTGGTGCTTCAAGCGGCTAGAGTTCTCCTTGCATCTTGCCGCGCGAGACACGAGAACCCTGGCATGCTCCGCAGGCTCGGCAGTATCTTTCAACGTACCGATGCATACCCTTCCAGAAATACTTGCGTCCCAGGAGTTCAGAAGTCCTTCTATCTACAAAGTGCCCGGCGAGCGGCAGATCGTGATGACAGCGGACTAGTTCGCGCCGTAAGGACTCGTTCTCAGGTATATATAAAAAGTCCGTCTACATCAGCCCACCCTTCGAACCGATTCGGGTTTGAACGCAAACCCTCACGAATTCTTGCCGCCGTTTCGTCCTGCAAGAGCATGTGCGGAAGATCGTGTTTTAAGGTAATGGAGATGCCGTCATTCACATTCTCTGGATTAGGGGTCCCGTATGGGTCCTCGTCACGAACTATATCCGGAGCCTTTTGAATCTTGTGTTCGTTCCTATCGTGCTGGTCGGCACCAGATGCCAGCAAACTCGTTAATGTGGTGTGAGTGTAGCGGCGCACTCGATGGATCATGCAGTTGATGCCCATCTTCATCCAGCTGCAATGACCGAGCGGCAGGACCGTTCCCTTTGTCAAGGTTTTCCTCGTCAGGTGTGAGTATGTTTGCGAGCTCACGAGCGTACGTGCGACCCTTGTCATCGTTGGCCGCGTCTCCCTTATAATCCGGACGCCGAGATGGTGCATCCGCCGGATTTTCCGATCCTTCCTGGTATGCGACGCCAGACCAAAAGGCTGAGAGCTTTTGTGCCCGTTGTACCTGATGATGATTCAATCCCATAGCCGTGTTGAAGCGTCGAAGACTGTCATGATCAGTAAAAACAGTCACCGCGTACTTCGAGCCTTCTAGATAGTGGCGCCATTCACAGAATGACTCCACATTCCCCAGCAACTCTTGGGCATGGATACCATAGTTCAGTTCATGCTTATTCATCTTGCGAGAACAGAAAGCAATAGGAACCCAGTTGCTATTCGTTCATCAAGCTGAGACAGGACGCCTGATATGGCGAAGCCCAATCCGTCTGTCCCTATCCTCGTCTTCCTATTCAGATTGAAGTGGTAAGTGCTCACCGCGTTGGCAAATGCGTCCTTAAGGTTATAAGGATGCCTTGAGCCTCTTCAATCAGGAAGTCGTTCGGCACGTCCGGGTCGACCGGCGTGATCAACTTGCGGGCTCTTTTCGTCTTCTCCTGGTTGTTCTTCCCCTCTCTTAACAATGGCAATCTTTAAGAACTTGGGGATAAAACGACGATAGAAATTTGCGAACCCTATGAACTGCTAGATATCCTTTGTGCCCCTGGGCTCCGGCCAATCGCGCATCGTGTTCAGACGTGAATTCGACATCGATACACCCTGGAGACGAGGTATTCTAGGAGCTCGATTTCCCGTGCACTAAATGTGCATTTAGACAGCTTACACTATCAGCCTGCACCCATGAGAGCCTTGAGGACTAAGCGAACGTGCTCCTGGTGATCCTCCTCTCACTTAGAGTAAATAACCAGGTCGTCTATATAGGTTGGAAACTTCGGAGCTAAGTTTATACAAGTCCACTTGTGACCCCTCAACTTCCTAGCTTGATTGTGAGCTAGTTGGCTTCTTCGGGCAGTCCTTCAATTTGTGACCTTGCTCGCCGCAACGAAAACAGTGGTTTCCTTCGCGAGCCTGTTTTGTTCTCAATTATCAAGGCGGCGTAGTCCGATGCGTTTTTCTCGGCCTTATCTGATTTGTCCGAGTGCCCCCTGTCGGAAGCTCCCCGACGGCAATTATTCTTTTAAGAACCTTGTTTGCCGCTGGCGTTATCCGCTGTTTGGCTAGGGCCTAGATTTGGGGATGAAGGCGGGCGGCAATGACAGTGGTCTCTCGGAGATCCGTTGGGAGCTTCTCTTGCTCGTCTATCCTGTCGTGTAGGGTGTTATCGAGCTGCCAGACGAACAGAGCAGCAGCGTACTTTGTCGAATCGTTGAAATCCGGGCCGATCTCTTCGACTTGACGGTTAAGCTTATCCAAGAATTCGTATTCATTCTGCTCGGAGCGCTTGCAAAGCTTGAATAGAGCGCACTAGGCATCACATTTACGGTTTTCTAGGTCCCCTAGGTGGGGAAGGAGATGGTCCTTCAGCGTATCCCATAAGGCTTATTCATTCGGTTTGTTTTCCGATGGAGGTCCCATAGGTTCTGCTCGGTGAAATTGAGGCCTGTGACTGCGTAGTTGAGCTTGTCGTTGCCAGTCAGGCCTGCAGCTATGGAGCTATGGACTGGGATTCCACTTTCGCAACATGTCGGCAGGCTGTCGTATAGTTCTTTGTAGTTACAGCTCTCGAAATTCGGGCCGCTTGATTACTGTACGTTTTGGGGCCAGACTCTCATTTACAGCTTCTAACATCTCTGATCTTCTGCGCTTTTGGTTTTGCTCCTCCCTGATTTGTTCTATGCATCGGGTCACAGTGAGTAGCGATTGGAGCATGAGACAGTCGCGTCGCTCCTCTAGGTCGGAATGAACGTATGCTGGTCGGCGCTATCTTGCTTGTTCAGCGTTTTCGTCCTCAGACAAGATGATTGGATGGAAGAAAAGAAGCTTAGTGGACGTTTCTAATTAGTGATTGTGTCACGTGAGGGATTGGTAAATGCTCGGCCTTACATGATTCAATCATTAGTTAGAAACGTTCTTCCCCTAGCGATAATCTGGAAATCAAAGTAATATCGCATCCACGCCTCTTTCACTTCTCCTTCTTCATTCGGTAGGATGCTACTTGCATTTGAAGGGGCCAGCACATTATCATGCTGAACTACGGAGTAACTAAGGATACGCACGATCCTTACACAAAATACGTGATAACCAAGGCCCCACATACTTAAATCACTATAGTTCGGGTTTTCCTTAGGAGTCAAGTTACAGGACAATAATCCTTTTACCAGTTGCTTTTCAGCTATTACTTCCTTCACCGTCCATATTCATAACAACTTTATTTTTTCTATGGTGATGGTCGAGTCAGTCAAGTCAGCTTTTTATCAAGATGAACAGAAGTGGCGTTAAGAATCGAATGAGAGATTAGGCAGGGTGCTAAAAAGTGGCCTGCTCATAAGCCATTCCAGGAGATGGAATGAAAGATGGAATATACATTCGTTTATACGAAGAAGGAATTTGTGCCTAGTCTGAGGTATAAATACCCTCCACTTTTCCTATGTGTTTAGATGTTTTGCTGTTCTGTTAATCGTAGTTTATTAACCACAAATACGATATATATCGCGTGGAAATATTAATGTGATACTCCGGTATTGGGTTGTCCGAACATCTGTGCTAAATTTGGTTGCCTTTTCACTTATATATATCCAATTAACACATATTAGTTAAGCAACTAGTCTCTTTGATCCTGCATAACCCTACGCGACCAGCTAAAATTAACTAGGCAATAGTCACCATTATGTATAACTCGTAACACTTTAATTAATGATAACATGTTCACATTGCAATCAGGAACACGCCTGGGATCAGTTTTTTTCCATCGAGGCATTATCACATGCCTTTCATGCCGAGAGGGTTTTAAAAAAGGGTTTGGATTTCACTTTAATCTTTGAAAAATATAGCTTTTGCTTATGATGGCACTACGAAGGTGGTTGTGAAAACATCAATTCGAGCGGTGTGACTCTCTAGCCTCCCCACAAAGGCTCCCTTGTTACAGTCTAGCTTAACGGCTTTGATTGCATGATGCATTATGCAACATGACCCCCGTGCGCGCCGTGATGAAAACTCTGCAGAGCAGTACTTCTTACGTCAATTATTCTCGTATCCTAGGATGTAGTATAGAATAGAGCTGCATTGCTGCATCACCGCCTTCACATCCCTTGTGCCGTGGCGGGCTTCACCTTTGATACCTAAACAAAACATATCGGGGTATTGTAAAACCGATAGCTCTGGACATGATGTTGCCAGGGAGGATCAGATTGCTATTCAACGCCAGCATCGTGTTCAAGGGGGTGGCATGGTGAAGAGGTTCCCTAAGACAGTTATAATTCCAGTCACAATTCGACTCCCCAACACCATCACCCTGGATTGCTGGACACCATCGTCGGATCAAATGGCCTGTTCGGAGACACTATACCCAGCAACAGCAGCTAGATTACGCAAGGGATGATCATAGTGATCAAGGGGGGCTAGTCGGGGACTGACTTCCCCCATCATGATCAAGAGTCTGTTATAGATCCAGCTGATCTAGACGCCTAGACGAGTTGAGGTCGTCGCCATGAGTTTCCACATAGCAACTATCTTTTTGTCATTTTTAGGCATCCTACTATCTAAAAATGATTAAAAAAAAAAAAATCAGTTGTTTGTGTGGAAACAAATGGCGGAGTGCTTGGGGGTTAAGGCATGTAACAGAGCTTTATGAGCTGGCAAGTGAATAATTGTTGTGTGGGTATTCGATTACAAGTGCGATAGCGATGGATACTTATATGCCGTATGACTCGATATACACCAGCACTGGCTCAGGGAGCGTGTCCATTCTCCCAAGAACTGAATGTTGAATGGGTGTCGACAGATGTGAACTCTCTTCATCTTCAGATGGACTCATAAAGCCACATCTGCGCCAAAACCATAAAGATGAACTACACCGAAGCATGTTCCGCTTAAGACTACCAACTATTTATACCAACATCGCATTTGTAGCATACGCATAAGATGTTCCTTCGTAACTTCTTTCAATAGTGCCGTGGTTGAGGTCAGATCGATTTCTGTCCCGAATTGCAACAACGATGTAGGTAGTTGGTTGAAGGATCCTCTCCCCTACGTAGCGGATTGAAGCAAAATATGATTAGGTAGGTATTCTAGAGGTGATTTTTGCATTCATTAACAAACTCTTAGAGAGGGTCTAGTAATAATACCTTTCCTCAACTGATAGGTAAACCGACAATTCCTTAATTCGGCAGTACTGTATTCGATTTCCTTCCGTTCAAGCACGAAGCCATACAACAATGTGGGATTAT
This sequence comes from Pseudotulostoma volvatum, assembly GCA_019804575.2. NCBI lineage: Eukaryota > Fungi > Ascomycota > Eurotiomycetes > Eurotiales > Elaphomycetaceae > Pseudotulostoma > Pseudotulostoma volvatum. The sequence continues at coordinate 6,833 of JAHQZX020000070.1, read as the reverse complement.
GCCCCGAGAACGGGTTAAGTCCCCGAAGCTTCAAGAAAGTTTCCATGACCTATGATATGATAAAGGGAAATGCATCTTTAAACCTAGCTCCGCTCCGACTAGATATGTATAGTGATGATATTTACCATACACGATATCGGACCCGGATCTATAGTTGATTTAGGTGATCTTCAAAATTACTTTGTGGTATCCTCTTATCTCTAGTATTATCCATGCCCATGGATGGGACTACATACAGTAGAAGAAATTGGTGGGGAAGAAATAGTGAGAGAGGAAAAAGCATTAACTCATGAGGTTTTGAGTATTAAATATTTACTTTTGCGCGGCGGGAGAAAGGTTGAATAGAAAAAAGGTTATCTTTATATACCTTTACAAGAGGAGCAACTCTCCGGTTGCTGGGCCACCAGCCACTTGCGGTCGGTAGATTTGTTGCTGGTTCTGGTTGACAACGTATTGTGTCTGCAGCGCTCCGCCGCCGCCACCCCCACCTAGATCTAAAGCAGCCATTTGCTGCCTGCCGATCTCGTTGAAGTAAGCTTCGGCTGCACTCATGGCCACAGAAAGATCCTCTGTCTTGGCAGCCGGTGCCGTGATCGCGGCCTGTGCCATCGCCGGGATGCTGGGATCCAAGGGAAGAGTCTTGTTCTCACGTCCGCTAGGCTTCTGTAAAGCCGGGCTGTTTGGAAGTCGCTTCAGCCTAGCGGAGCGGAAGACCTGCTGCACGGGCTTCAAGTACACGGTTGCTAAGGTTCCTATATTCAAGCTCAGCTCCTCTAGAGTGTTCGGGTCCAGCTTCTCACTTTCTGCGCTGATAGGTGGCTTTTCGCCCATGACAATCCCCCTCGCGCCGGTAGGATCGGTGGATAATAGACGCCAATACATGTAGCCACGATCTCTAAGATCTGGATCGTCAGTCTCTTCGGTGCACCATTTCAGCACCTGCGGAACGAGCTGCTGACCCTTGGTCGGCCGCTGAATGAAGAGCTTTACGGTGGCCGTGAGAAGTGCGAGTTGTACTTCGATGGGCTCGTCGTGGAAAGTCGCCAAGTAGTCCTGAAGGAGACCGTCAGAATTCTCGATCCGATCAGCGTATTGACCAATAATCCAGATAATGGCCGCCTTCGCCTCAGGCTCATCCAGCTCATCGATGTTTTGTAAGACGGTTCCAATGATGCCCTCGTACTGATTCGGATACTTGCGGAAAATGTTCCGAATCACCACAGTTGCTTCCTGCACAATATAAGGGACTTTAGCATTGACCAAATCTAGCAAGGTATCTATGCACTGTCGCGCGGCAGACTCGATCTTGATTGCTAATTTTCCGATTGCACGCACGGCTTTACGCACGAAATGTACGTCAATCTCCGTTGCATACCTGTTATAGTTGCCGGTCAATATCTCGTGAAGAAACTAGAGGGCGAGAGGAGATGGAGACTTACTCTCGCAGTTCCGCGAGCACCACTGTGATGTTTTCTTTCGTGGTAAGCATGAAAATCAGTTCTAGCTTTGTTACCTTAACATAGATCGGGTCATTGTAGTTGCAGAAGAACACTCTGATGTCGTTACGCAAGATATCGGGTTGCTTCTGTAGAATAAGGATGGCATTCCGCAGAGCAAGATACTGTACCTCTGGTGGCTTGGATAAAAGAGTGACCAAAGGGGGAGATAGTTTTTTTGATATCGTGGTGACCTGCTTCTCATCGGCGATGTAATTCATGAAATAGAGGATTACACGGATTGATGTGAGTACGACAGCCGAATTAGAGTGGGAAAGCCGAGGAGCTATGCGTTCTGCAAGGATGGCTGCTTCTGATGAATCTTTCGGAACATAGGACATTAGCGATTCGAGAATGTAAGTTTGGCCCCATCTGTCCGGCGTTAGCAAAGATAGGAAATTTACGCAAAATCCCGTTTCGGGGTTTTCATACTCTGAACAATCAGGTAGTATCGATACCACTTTTGACGCACTTGTGTAGTCTAGGGTGAGAGAGATGGTCTCGCTACGCTCCCAAATATCCACCAACGCCGCCAGAACACTCGAGATCACCGTAGGGTTCTCATCTTTCAACATATTATTCAGCCGGTCGATCAGATCGGAGTCTTCAACCAATTTCTTATTGTGGCCGTGAAGCTTCGCAACGCAAAATGCCGCGGTCTTACGAACATAGGGATCCGAATCAGTCATCAACCGCTTTAGAGGCTGGACGGTAGCTTCCACGAACTCTCGAACATGAATGTAGGAGATTGTTCGCAACGCCAGCGCACGCACAAGTGGACTATCATCGTCCATGTCCTGGAGCAAGTTCTATCAGCGTCGCGTATCGAGGGGATTCGGCCGGCATACATCTATTAAGGTAGGCAATGCTTTCAAAGCGGCGTCGGGCTTAACTTTCGAATAATTAACCAAGAAGAGAAAACACCTGAACCATCCAGTGCCATTAGCAGCCGCTTACGTTACTGATATTACTTTTGTTGCAACGTACATCTTTTTAATCTCCAAGCTAGGAATGGTCATGCAGCCAATGACATCGGGAAACAGACCAACCATGTCATTGTTGCTCATGGTCATGTTCGCAACGATCTTCTTGAGGGCGATCTTCTTGGCGGAATGATTCTTGTCCTTTTTTCCTCCACTGTTGAGCTCTAGCCGCAGCTCCGCGACTTTCCCCTGCGGAGAGCGAGAATACAGTGAGCTTTGCTGATAGGGAGATGGGGGGAGGGTGGCGATAAACATGGGGAACCGAAGTAGAAACCACAGGGCCAAAGATTGATTTTTTTTTGCAGAATGTCACGAGCAGGAAGGTCCTTGCTAACCCGAGCACTCAAATTCAATCGAGCGAGCCAGGAGGCCTGAGAGGCAACCCCCAGAATTTGAAGGAAACATGCAAGCGCGAACAGCCGGAATCAAACCGTCGAGCCAGAGAGACCATAGTTTGAATAGACACCAATCTATACTATTATTGCAAGGAATAGGAATGCAAGGTTCAGGGGGGAAGGAAAGACTCTCAAGAGGGGAGGTGGGGGAGAATCGAATGATGTATGAAGAGAGAGATATCATATTCGACGTACCCTTGCAAAAAGTTTAGCATCCCCCCCGCCAGAAGCCATGCCGGTGAGCGGTGGCTTCAACCTATCCCTCCAAGCTTATCGGATCTGACGGTCGACGGTGGGCGAATTGTTCGCTTTGGCTTGGCTGAGGGAACCGATCCTATGAAGGTCGCTGGGAAACCTGAAGTTTGGAGAGCACGGCTGGAAACGGGGATTGGCTAACTATTTCTGGAGGCACTGGTCGCTGCTGTATCAGAAATTGAATAGCAAATCGGTTGATCCATCATCAATCATTATCATATCGGATCATGGTGGTGGGAGACGCTGTATAGAATGAAGTTTCTTGGGCCAGTCACTTGAGACCCAAAAACAGAATGTACAAGTTACATGTACAGTCCAGTCCGGTACGGTCCAATCCAGTCCAGTCCAGTCCAGTCCAGTCCAGTCCAGTACAGTACATACATCCGGGTACAGTTAGTGACTCTGAACGGTCCCACGTTGCGTGTCATGTGATGAGGAAATGTATTGAGCTTCATTGACAAATGCAAAATGTTACCTCCAAATTCTTCTTGTTGGCCGAGGAACTTGCGGACTGGCTTTCCTCTCACTTACACTTCTTCCGGCACTGTTTTCAAACACGTCCGAAAAGGAGCGTCTACTTTGACTTCTTTCTCTTCTTACCAAGCGTTGCGTTTTACACGATGAGTTTAGGAAATCTAATGTGGGCTGATTACTTCTTTTCTAGCTGCCAGCCCTTCTTCAACCTCAACAATGTTAACCATAATCCTGATCGATTCCAACCTTTCCAGTATAATGAAAATGACTGACGGTTGGGAAAGTGCTTGCGTGAAGATACACCTTCTAGTTCCTAAGCCTTGGCGCTGTGGTTATATGTCCAAAACAAAAAGTCGAAGGCCAAATATGTTGCTAAAACAGTAGTTATCATGTCCTCAAGTATCCAACTACTGATTTAAAGAAGTTCTCTGAGTATGATAAAGCCGAAGCAAAGTTGCAGCTTAAGCGAGTTCCGTCTCATCGGCAATCTTTTAGACGGTTATTACATGATTGGGCAACATATAAATTCAGCCGTCCACCCGCCGACTCCAAAAACAAGAACCAATTGTCGTTAATCAAACAAAAACACCAACAATTATCTTTGTTTCTGTTTCCTTCTGGCTCTTTTTGTTAAACATTCGACCCTGCACCATGAGACCGTCTTGCTTCATTTGATCCCAATATCGATTTGGTGTGCCATGAGAAGTGGAGCAAGAAAACTGTAAATGACAATTGGAGTTCAGTGGAAAAAACATCGCGCCATGGAACAATTTTATATATCAGAACTTGGTGCGACGCTACGGTTCTGACTTGAGACAATCGATAGAGCCATGTTACCCTGTCCCTCAGAGTCAGCGCGCAGGAATTCACGTGTTGTTTAATGAGCGCGGCTTGAGTGATGTGATTCTTGCCACAATAATGATTCCTGTACTGTGTCTTATGCTCTTCCACCAAATATATTCGTCACATTGTAATGCGCACCCGCTAGGCCTTTATACGAGTTACACCACTCAACCAAAAGGGCATAAAAATGTTGAGTGCATACTCAACATTACGGCCTAGTCCATTATATAGCTTCGTGCATTACACACATCCAGTGCCAGGACGGCTATTGAAACGGATACTGATCCTGACTGGGGCGTTGGGAACGAGATGAAGTTAAAGGAGGGCAATTCTAAGGATCCAAATACGGCTGGTCACACGAAAGAGCAATAGCCATGGGGAAAACCAACACTCATGGCTATGAGAATATCACCAATTTGGATATCGTTAGGCCACTAGAGCAGGTGCAACACTACGCAGCTGTTCATAACGCTTGCTACCAGTTCATAATTTATGAACACGCATTGGTGGTCTTCCATTTGCGTTTATCGTAAGAAGCACAAAGAACCTCTCCTAGACCAAGACGCAACATTAGAAGCCCACCACTGGCAACGCCAATGCGGCCTCTCTGGTTCAACAATATCAGAGGTAGCTTCAAAGGTGAGCGAGATGTCTGTTGACGATAATGTTCTCCAAAGACGACCCGATATTGGTCTGATGGAGTATGCGGTGGTTCCCTAGGCTGGCCGCGAGGATGGTATGATGATTAGGTTAGCTTTGTATTGCATTACTCTCCTGGAAGATGAAAGCAGTAACCTGAGAGATGACTATGATCTACCGGGACCTCCACTGACGGCATTAACTCAAGGTCCATCTCGTCAAATCCACGGGGCAGCAGACACTCGGGTAGTCGACTCGAAAGGGAAAGACAGAGAAATGGGCACAGAGGCCAAAACTCCTCCCACCAGCAATACGCCGTCCGCGCAATGAGCAGAACAGAAATCAGTCGATGTGCAAGTCACGCTTTTCCTCGATGGCAAATTTTACGGTTATTAATTAGATGGAAAATGGCATGCACACGGTGTGGATAAATGGAAGAGGATGGGAAACTGTCAGATTGATTCTGTAGAATACTTTATGTACATTAGCCAATTTAGGACTAGGTGGGAGGCTGGTGTAGTGAAGAGTTTTCACCACCTCTTTCCAAGTAAGAACAAGATACAGAACAAGGTCAACACGTTCTGACAGAAACTCACTTTACAATTCCGAACGACGGTTGCGGTCAGCGATTCCCTAGTCAAAACAATTACCTTCAGCAGTTGCTATCTAGAGTGGTGCCAATGTATCACATTCCTTTTATGCTATTCAACATAGCAAGACAGTTCGTCAGTCATGTTAGTCAAAATTTGAAAGCCAGCCAGTTATGTCCATTCCACTACGGAGTAATAACAAGTCCACTAAACGTATTCCCTGTCACGTGCACGGCCCTACGAGATGCACACCCCATTTATGCGGACCCTCGGTGGCTACGGTAGGAAGCGCAAAGGGACGCAAAAGGGTTTATGAATTGGCGGCACAGCTCTCACCTGAATGATACCTATGTGATGGCGGTCCCAGGCTGACATTGTCAGCCTTGGCGTAGATGTCAGCGGCATCAATTCAGGGCGAGGCGCTGTCGCTCCCATTGAAGGGCTCTATCTAATGTCACCTCTATATACAGGAGAAAGAAAAAGTAAGACTGGGAACGCCCGAAAATTCAAACACGCCCGCAGTAAAACAAAAGCTCAAATATCCCAATGAGGGGCTCCGCCTGGACTACGTGTGTAGAGAGGCGGGCAGCAAACAAAGCACAAATATTGTAGAGAGGCGCAATGAACAAAGCACAAACTTCCCAATGAGGGGCCCCGCCCGCACCGTACGCACGTGTACAGCAAGGCGGGCAGTAAACGAAAGCACGAGTGTCCCACTGAGGGGCTTCACCAGGTGGGTGTGTAGAGGGGCGGGTATGAATAAGCTGCGGAGCAAGAAATAAGGAAGTTAGAAGGAGCGACGTGGCTAGAAGAAGAGAAAAAGGGGGCAAGGTGCTAAGGATCGGGCCGATAGCCTCCGACCGCATAAAACACCTCATAGAATGCCCACAGCGCATACAAAATAATTGATAACAACACAGCACACGACCCAAATTCTCTGAAATTCAGATTACGTGTAATATAGGCTATAAGCTTTTATTCTACATACACATCGTAATTATCGTATCTTTTTGGGAGCCGCCTTTGTCTCCTAAGCCTGGGGTGACCTAAGAGACAAGTACTGACAAACTTCCCTCCAACTTGTTGGAATAAAGGATTTATGCATTCGGGGGATATCGGAAAGTTGATGGCGTATGTCATCAAAGAGCCGAATGATTC